>JAFVLL020025897.1:0-16858 GCA_021397915.2 Tor tambroides | reverse complement strand
TACCGAACGACAAGACGTTTTTCGATACTCGGTGGTATCGAGGCAATTCGGTCGGTGCCTAAAAAGTATCGAACTCGATACCCAGTCCTAATCATTGCTTGTTAGTTTCAGGATTTTTTGTTGTTGTTGTTGTTTGAGTTCTATGGGAAACCTGCACCAACGACTTACAAACAGTGCCTAATTATCTCTGATTTAGGAGTAAGCACCTTAATTGCCGCTAGTCTTCATGTATGAGTGTGTCAGCAAACATTTTAGGTTTTTAAAATGTTTCTCTGAAGGAATAACAACCCCTTTTCTTTCCTACATCTGCACTACACCAATCCATTGAGCGTTTACTGGCGGCCACATAAATAAAAGAAGAACCTCCAGGTGGCTGCAAGGACGCGGGACACAACTCACTCAAGAGAGATCTGGGGGAACAAGGCCAAGTAATTAAGGTTACAGGAAAACATGTACAAACATGAAGCAGACTGCTTATATAAGTGAGGTGGACCATGTTAAATCTATCCAGGTGTGGTTGTGCCGAAAGTCTCTCTCTTCCTGGGATAATATATTACTTATTGAGTATAATTCAAATAGCCATCCGTCTCCGGAGAGACTTTCTGCTTGCATCAGGCCCACCACATTCATTATCATATCAGTTAAAGTGATTATATGCAAATGGCTCCGCCCAGCAGCCGCGTCTAGATATCAATTACAATGACAGCCAGTCTCGCGCGACGTGTGTTATTATGGTAATTCTTCTCGAAATAGATTGCACCTGAGAAGAACAGAGCAAACGAATAAGAGAAAAAGAGAGCATGCCAGGCGATAAAAGACAAAGATTCTACTTGAACTTTTTACTGAAAAAGAAGGCCTAGTGTACCAGTACGAGCTAACCAGCATTTCCAACTCGCAAGTCTTGCTTCTTATAGCAGACACCTTCCTGTGAAACAGAAATAACCAAACAACCATGAGAGGAATTATTCTGACGACTTCTTGTTCTCCCTGCTGGAAAATCCTGTTTAAGATGGTGGTGCATTTTGGAACATTATAACTGGTTTCTATATGGTCTAAACTAACTGGCCCTTAGCTAATCTAAGCTAGTTCAAAAAGGTTATTAGGTGTTTTAAACCGATCATTAGTCAGTCTAAACTGGCCATTGGCTAGTCTATGATGAGTTGACAATAAGCTAGTCTAAAACAATCTTTAGCTAGTTTAGGCTGGTCGTCAGCTAGTCCAAGATGGTCATTAGCTAGTAAAAATGGTCATGAGCTAGTCCAAGATGGTCATTAGTGAGTCTACGCTGGTCACTGGGTAGTCTAAAATAGCTAGTTTATGCTGGTTATTAGCTGGTTTAAAAAATGTTCATTAGCTACTTTAAGATGGTCATGAGCTAGTACACAATGATCATTAGTTGCTCTAAAATGGTCACTACTGTAGGTAGTCTAAGATGATCATTAACTATAGAAGATGACCATTAGCTAGTCAAAGCTAATGACCATCTTTGACCATTGCAGTAGCTAGTTTTGAAGATTTTTATTAGCTAGTCTAAGATAGTTAATAGTTTGTCAAAAATGAACATTACCTAGTCTAAGATGGTCATGAGCTAGTACAAAATGGTCACTGATTGGTCCAAGATGGTCATTAGCTATAGTAGATGACCATTAGCTATTCAGAGTTAAAGACAACCTTTGACCATTAGCTAGTCCAAGATGGTTATTAGCTATTCAATAATCATAATTAACTAGTCTAAGATGGTCTTGAGCTAGTACAAATTGGTCACTGATTGGTCCAAGTTGGTCATTAGCTACAGCAGATGACCATTAGCTAGTCAAAGTTAAAGACAAACTTTGACCATTAGCTAGTCCAAGATGGTCATTAGCTAGTCAAAAAGTATAATTAACTAGTCTAAGACGGTCTTAAGCTAGTACAAATTGGTCACTGATTGGTCCAAGATGGTCATTAGCTGTAGTAGATGACCATTAGCTATTCAGAGTTAAAGACAAACTTTGACCATTAGCTAGTCCAAGATGGGTATTAGCTAGTCAGTAATCATAATTAACTAGTCTAAGATGGTCATAAGCTAGTATAAATTGGTCACTGATTGGTCCAAGATGGGTATTAGCTAGTCAGTAATCATAATTAACTAGTCTAAGATGGTCATAAGCTAGTACAAATTGGTCACTGATTGGTCCAAGATGGTCATTAGCTAGTCAAAAATTATAATTAACTAGTCTAAGATGGTCTTGAGCTAGTACAAAATGGTCATTAGCTGGTCCAAGATGGTCCCTAGCTAGTTGAAGATGATCATTACTTAGCTAGTAAAAAAAGATCACTAACTAAACTAAGATGGTCATGAGCCAGAACAAAACAGCCATTAGTTGGTTCAAGTTGGTCATTAACTAGTGCAAGCTAGCAGACCATCTTGGCCTAGCAGCAAACCAGCTAATAAACAGCTAGAAATGTGCTACCAAATTCTAGAATCACTCTTTCACTTAACCTGAATATTCAAGCAGGGTTGCCAAAAAAAACGACAACACATACAACGTTACTGGAGCTCAGGAAGAAAATGATGTTTGTAACTCAACCAATGTATTTCCTGTTACCTTAAGTAATAACTCTAATATTTCTATAGTGGAACAATTTGTCATGCTCATGAGATACTAAATGTCAGATGTGTGTGTGCACATGCTCGTAGACATAAATAAAGGACAATGTGTTCATACACTTTATATGCTGCCTTCAAGCCTAATGCTGTGGCCAGTCAGCCAGGACACTGAATTACTGGCTTTGAATGTATTAGGCAGCATCTACACCACGCTCAGCCACGAATGTTTCCAGCACCCCCGAGGCACTCTCCTCAACCCTTGATTAAAAACCAACCTCCGAGCAGTAAAATACCATCATTTCTACAGCCGAAAAAGAAGCCAAGTCAGCAGGTCCCATAATATATGCCCTACTCAACACCTGCAGCAAAAATAAACCCAAACCGCTTATGGAGGTCTGACGTCCATTGAATCTCTCTAAAGCCAAATAAATCATCTTAGATCGTGGCTTGGCCACCATATATGATATCACACTATAATAAGAAGCAGTCAAGACCAGCTTATAAAGAGAACTGCCGACATTTCCTACTACAAAGGAGAAAAAGCATGACAATGAATAAGATAATCAGTTTAACATTTTTAAACACTGAACTTTTTATATTACATTCACGCCGCGTGTCGTGTCACAGGCTAATTCGTGTCAAGCAGCTAGACGGAGTTTAAATTGGCCCGGAAAGACGTGGGCAGCCCTTATGTGACTAGCTTTTCACAGCGCTAGTCTAATGCCACATTTGAAATGGCTTTAAGTGCAGCTCTGAATTACCGTGAAAGATAACATGTCAGTGACATCGAAAGAGAGAGCGGGCGAAGGGTAAAAAGAGAGCAAACACAAGCACCATCAGGGGGTTGTCCCAAAGCCCCATGCTGCTTAGCATAACAGCTAAGCAAGCATGACAACATAAACACAACCAGCCGTTTTGCCTGCGGGTTAAGCTCCGCACTGGAGCAGAACCCTCAGACACATTATGCCATTGTTCCATCTTCCTCTTACATCCTCCATCTTAACGTCGCAGTCCTATTTATTCAATGAGCCATCGAAAGATAAGCTGCTCGCAAGTCGCTATTGCTTGACACAGTCAAGGTGACCACCACCATAGGCTATTTGAAGGCCACGGTCGTAACTTCACTCTCAATTATCCTGTTAAACAGACCTCTTTACTCTGAAAGGTCTCGCCTGCTAGCCGCAAAACAACGTTAATTACAGGGAGGCTGTCGCTAGAGGGGGGCTAACATTAGCATAGTACATGTGCAGATATGCAGTCGCCTCGCTTAATGTCAAGTCCCTGTGGGTGTTTTCTGCTGTAACTTCAAACAAAGAAAAATTAATCCCACCTAAAGAATGGGTTCAGGCTTCAAAATGGTCGTCTGGTGCATTAGATTGGGACAGATTAAAGCAAAAAGGCAGTTTGTACTAGTGTTGCAGTTGTTAACTAAAACTAGCTTATGACTAAAACTATTGAAAATCCCTTTCTGTAACTGAAATAAAGCTGAAATAAAACATAAAACTTTTAAGAAAATTGGATATGTTGCATTGGCAACCAGCTAAAATAAATTGAAGAACTAAAATTACTAAAACTAAAACATAAAAAATAAAGCTAAATAGAAAAAAAATGACAAGACCACAGAAAAAAAAACAGAACCTAAAATGAAAACTGAAAAAAATAACAATGACAAATAACAAACTGGTTTGCAATCCCACTAAAAAACTATTGTGTAGCAACAAATCCTGTTTATAAGACTGTGACCTTATTTGACTAACAAACAATGGGTGCCCTCATTCACAGTAAGTAAACACCGTTAAGCATCATTAACGATGTTTATTCACAAAAATGCCAGCTCTAAATTCATATTTCAACATTCAAAGGTAGATAACACAGTTTGTTTTTTTCTTTATAGTCCTCTAATTAGACAAATTGCAGATAATTTGTTATATTGTGATTATCTAAATGACATTTTAATGGTTGCTTGAGGAGAAAGAGGCCCTCAGGCTAAATGCTTTAATATATAAATCATGTCATGCTATAGTGCTTTCAGACTTTCCAAGATTTTTCCGTACTCAACAGTGGTGGGACTGCTCTGCTTGACTGCTGGTGTATCCAATCATAATATCATGTCAGAAAATAATACATTTGCTGGAAAAAAACAGCATTTTTTGCATGAAATAATTATAAGAAGGTTTGCTTGCTATGCCATTCAAAAGTTTGGGGTCTGTAAGCCATTACTCCAGTTTACAGTGTCACATGATCCTTCAGTGGCCTTCAAAGGGCAGTCGTGGCCTAATGGATAGAGAGTTGGACTTGTAACCCGAAGGTCGTGGGTTCGAGTCTCAGGTCCAGCAGGGACCACGACTGAGGTGAGACCCTTGAGCAAGGCACCTAAACCCCCAACTGCTCCCCGGGCGCCGCAGCATTGGCTGCCCACTGCTCCGGGTGTATGTTCACTACTGTGTGCATGCACTCGGATGGGTTAAATGCAGAGGACAAATTCCAAGTATGGGTCACCATACTTGGCCACACACCACTTCCCTGTCCCTCCCTTTCCCCTTTCAGAAATCATTCTAATATGCTAATTTTATGTACTCAAGAAACATTTCTTAATATTATCAATGTTGAAAACAGTTGTGCTTCATATTTTTTTTGTGGAAACAAATATACAATTTTTTAGTCTTTGTTTTTTAAATAGAAATCTAACATTAAAAATGTCACTTCTGATCAATTTAATGCATCTTTGAATAGAAGTATTAATTTCTTTCAAAAAAAAAAAATCTTACTGACTCCAAAAATGGTAACGTCTATAGTTTCAGAAATGTATTTTTATTTAAAAAAGGGGTCAGTCAAGCTTACCTCTGAGTCGGTTTTGTGGTCTATGCAAAGCTGTCCTGCACCTGTAAATGAATCCGCTCAGATGTCCAGAGTCGCATCCGCTATTTCTATGATAACTGATCCACACTGTGTGGTTTTGTCTTACATTTGGAGTAAATATTCATCTCAGTTACAATAACAAGACACAAACAACGGGTATCACAGTGGGAAAGTTGCTAGCGCTTTGATTCATTTAATATTAGCCTATTAGACTATCAACAATCTTGGGAACCAAACAACTGAAGTCTCTGCAGAATATAAAGATGACATGAAAATTATGTATTTGATATGGGCTGCAGGGTCCTTAACATTCAACACACAAACCACTATGACGGCAACACTAAACAACCACATATTTAAAGACAGAGATACAGTTAACATTAAATATAACAACACAACTGCCAATAAGTAAACAACAGTAGTTTGCAAAATGTATTAATGCCTCAGTGCATGCTGGGAATTGTCTCAAGCACTGCAATCATAAATACTACTCATTAAGGTAAATTTACAGCTTAAGTTACTGTACAGGTAACTGTGCAGCTATATATTAGGCTGTGCAAAATAAACATATATTGCCTCATAAACGCTAAGGAGATCGGTACTATATGCTTTGACATCCCATAAATATGTTAAAACCTGAATTTGGAGCATAAAGCTACCCACTTTTACAGGGGTGGATCTAAAACAGAGACATTCAATTTTATGAGCTTCTCACAGGGGATCTTTAAATTCTTAATGTCACCTCATTTGACACGAGTTCCTCCTAAATAAATAGCATCTGAACAGGGTTGTAGTGCCTTTCATTGGATGTGAAAATGCCTTTATTTTATCCCCTTGTTACACAATCCATCTTGCTATTTATTTATTGTGCGTGATTGTAAATATGAACTCTTGTGAATGAGTAGTGGTCCGAGCCTGGCTTTGTGGTTTACGCTATCGGCCTCCTATTACAATTGGATTTAGTCTGCCCTGTTAGATTTACACAGCAATTCATTTCCCCTTTTCACCTTCCATCCCAGTGGTGTGTCTGAAAATTTACACAGGCACCATTTTTATTCCGTTCCACCAAATCGCTCAAAAGGCAGGCATGATGGGTTTATAATTCACCTTTTGTTTAAAATAAATATATAAATAATTTGTACTCCTAAACATTAAGTAAATCAGCAGCTCAGAAATAATAAGCATCAAACTTTTCATCCTTCACATACAGCATCCATTTCATCCTCTGTGCTTCAGCACAAGACATGATTTACAATAATAGAAAGGAGGTGAAGTGTTATAGTAGTTTATGTGTTTAGAGACATTTTAAGTTAAAAAGTCCATAAACATTCGTTAGTGTTGGCCAATTTCTAAATCCACAAATCCATATAAACATACAATACTGAAAAGTGCTGCTAAAAAATTTGTGACAGAGTTTATGGCAGGACACATCGGAGAGTATTACAATGAAATTATATTCAGCCAGCCTTCAGCCATCTAATACAGCAATATAAGTCACATATCTATTTTACTACCATACTCATTGAGCTTTGATCTCATGCGCACTTTGATGATGGAATTTCAATCATATGGATGGTGAGGTTTTTGTTTGGGACCTTTGTCAAGAGCCGATTCCATTACGAGGTGCTAAACGTATAACTTGAGACTCTGGGCTGAGACACTTATAAAAGAGAGACACTTCTCAGATCAGATGAAAGTTCAAAGAGAAGCGGAGGATCATTGTATTAATCCAAGAGTTTCTGAAAAATTGAACACGAGAGAGGCATGATTAATCAATTCTTTGCACTGAGTTGAGTGCTACGGGTCTGATTTTAGATGAGATGGTACCTATATAGATATATATATACATCTGCAGACCTGACAAATACTCATGCTTTCTTTCTACAAAAAAAAAAAAGTGTTCTGAAAATGTTCTTTCCAGTAATACACCCTACATGTACTTTTCAGAAAGATTTTTTTTATATACCCCACTGGCACTGAGTTATACACAACTGTTCAAAAGTTTAGGGTTGGTTTATTTATTTATTTGACATTCATACTTTATTTAGCAAGGATGTGTTTGCAAATTGATCGAAAGTAAAGAAAACTACATTGTTACAAAATGTTTCTCTTTCAAATAAATGTTGTTCTGTTGAACATTCTATTCATCAAAGAATCCTGAAAAATAAGTATCACAAGTATCATCCAGAAAAATATTAAGAAGCTGTCTTCAATGGAGAAATGGATGCTGAAAATTCAGTTTTGCCATCACAGGGATGAAATACATTTTCAAATACATGAATTTTTTTTTTACTGTAATAATATTTCACAATATTACGGTTTTACTATATTTTTATCAAATAAATGCAGCCTTGGAGAGCAAAATATTTAAAAAGCCTTATCAACCCAAACTTTTGAAAGGTGTACTTTTAATTTTTTTTTTATGCTTAAAACTACTAATTTATTTTGCAACGACTGACTGTACATTATAAGATTTTTTACTGGTTTAAAAAAAAAGAAATAAAATAGAAAAAGAAAATATTTGCATGATATTGCATTTTTTTGTCACTATAATCACTAAAACTAAATAAACATAAAAAAGAAATGGAAGAAAAAACACAATTATATCATTATTGTCTAGATGCCCTTATCTATAACAGTATAAGTCATAATTATGAACACTCAGAACTTTATAAAAAGTTTATAACCAAGTACTTTATAAAAAAATAATAATAATAAATGATCTTGACCACCCTATTTGTATAGAAGTAAAGAACAGAAACAACCAGCCTGCTCCAACTAACAATACGCTCTAGCTTCTTGTTTTCACCCAGCGAGTGAGACATCCTTCCAAAACAGACCTGATCATAAACAAGTCCAAACATAAACACGCCGCCTAATTCAAAATAATTGCAGCGCACTGCAAACTCCATTCCATCCATATGTGTCGAGAGGTGGTTTTGAGAGTCCCAGAGCAGAAGTCAGTGATTGAGAGACGACGGATGGAGGCAGGCAGCTCTGGGCTTCAGGAAACTTTATTAGATCATTGAGGGAAGCCAGCCAGGTCTGATAATGACCCTACAACTCCACCAGATGTGTCTCCCCACCAACTTCCTCTGTCAGGGGCCCCTGTGGTCTCTCATATCAGTGATGAATAAGGCCTGAGCATCAGAGTGTGGATAATGTGCAGATGGGACACGAGCCTGCTGTTTGAGAAAGGTGAAGGGCGGCTGGTAATAAAGACCTACAGGTCTCTGATCAGCACCGTGTGCATCGGTGCCTCTCTGACTAAGGAGGGACGTAATAATATACAACATGCCCAGAGAATTGCCTGGCTTTAGCACTAATATCTGTGGGAACCTGCTTCCAGTGAGGAGATTACAGCAGATCTCTGCCGGACCCAGAGGTCTGGCTTAAGATGAGAAAGGACCAATTAGGTTATCTGAAGTGCTGCAGGTTTCTCCGCCTCCCACGTTGTCCGAGAGGTCTTTCTGTTTCTAACCGATCCACCGGATTCAAACGTGTAGAGCGCAGGTCTCACCTCAGAACGCACCACCAACCATTTCTCTTGGATGAAGACAGTAGACTTCAGTGTGAATGACTTCCAACTAACGCTACGAAATAATCTCCTTGCAAATGAATGTTAACCACTTGACCTCAAGAGTACGTGCCTCTACTCTGCTTTCCCTCTTTAAAATGATTACTCTCCAAATATGAGTAAAAATTGGCTTTGGTGCATAAATAAAACAGAGCCAATAAATGGTTTAAGTCAAACTATAAGAATGAAAGTCTAAACCCAAATTTGAATCAAATCAAAGACATACTGATACAGTCTATCAAAGATGTAATCGGAGAACTTTCCCCTAAGTGGAAAATGTACCATCATAAGGACTCCATATGGAAACATATATTTACATTTATGCATTTGGCGGGCCCTTTTATTTAAAGCAATTAAGCAATATATGTGAAATATGAGAAATGAAACCACAATTTCACAGTATTGTGACAGGTGTGAGTAAGGCTGCCCAATATTAAATATACAAAAATAAATATTAAATATTGACGGAAAGAAATCTAAAACTAGAATTTAGAATTTAAAACTGAATTTATTTATTTATTTGCTTGTTTGTATAAGAATTGTGACTCAGATCCAAAATGTGATTTCAAAAGATTAAAAAACACTCCAGGGTTTGTCAATATATGTCAATATGACTCTAAAATAAGAACTTCTATAATAATAATAATAATAATAATTATTATTATTATTATTATTATTATTAATAATAATAATAATAATATTAATACTACTACTACTACTACTACTTTAATATATTAAACTTATTTCACTGTAAAATAAAAAGATAAATATTATTAATAATTTTAGTTTATAGTACAGCTGCCTTAATTTTTTAATTTTCACAATATTCAATAAACGATGGGGCTTTTATTTTGATGGAAAACTACAATGAAATCTTGAAAACCATCAAAGAAATCAACTAAAATATGATAAAATGTAAATATTTTAAAATATATAAATATAAAAAATAAATATACAACAATATATATATATATATATATATATATATATATATATATATATAATTGCAGCCTTTGTGATTTACTAATAAGTCATTTTGCTTTCTTGTTAAAATAATTAAAATAACTAATATACTAATAACTTATGTTTTTGCCAAAAATAAAATAAAATAATATAAAATTGTGCATTTATTATAATTACATAAATATTAATATTTTAAATAAATATTAATGTTTTAAATAACTATTAGATATGTATTTAAAATATTAATATTTATTTAATATTAATATTTTAGATAATTTTCCATTTTAAAATATATAAAAATAAATATACAACAGCATATATATATATATATATATATATAGTTGTATATTTATTTTTTATATTTATATATTTTAAAATATTTACATTTTATCATATTTTAGTGTCATTCCCACCTGTCACAATAATGTAAATGTGAAAATGTAATTTTGTTCCCTGTAGGTATCCAAAATCCTGCTGTACCCCTCCTAAACCTCTTCCTCAGACATAAAATCTGAGTTTGTCTCCTGACAGAGAGATAGAGGTTATCACTGCAAAACTTTACCGCTTTATCCACACACAGGGACCAGACTTACACCCGTCCACTTGTAAATAGTCTTATCTTCTAAGCAAAAGTTAGCTCAGCGGCGTGCTCTGAATTAAGATGGGCGACGGTGACAGGATTGCTGCAATGTGAAGAACTGAGAAAATACAACCAGGCCTTGTTTAGGAGAGCACCATGTTTGCATATCGAGACAGAAACAACATGAAAGGATCCATTTTGCCACTCAGTACCATGGCAGTTTCTGACCTAGTTTCCCAAAGCCAACATGCGCCATGATAAGACGATCAAAATCTGCCGGTTAAAATGTCTGCGTGGGGTTCTCCATTTAAAAAATACATGGTAAACTCCCACCGCAGGGCGAATGTGCGACGTCAATGTCTGTTTACGTTCACACCGTCAACCACTTCCTGCTGTGTTTTCAAGGTGTGACATCATTCTCACCTACTTAAACTTTGCATGCCTAGACTCATCTGTTGCCCTCAGAGAAGAATGAAATGTCACGCGACAGACAGTCCACTTTAATTAAACCCAGAGGGAAATGTATTAATTACTGCACAGCGCCTGTGACTGCGGGTGAGGTGTCTTGGGTCTGCATATGATTAGAATGCTGATTATGATGTACTGTGGAGGATTCCATCATACTCAGTTGTCCTAATGACTCATATATTTAACACAAGCTGATTATACTTCTGCTTTAATGGCTTTGGTACTATTTTCACTATTTAAAAAGTGCTACATTCTCAGTTCAAAACTTCAAACTGATTTGTTCTACTCATTCAAAACCTGATACTGTGCTTCCATGTCAAATCATAAGATTATTGAAACGGGTAATGAGAGCATTTGATTTAATCACCCAAAAAATTACGATCTTTCAATTTAGTAAAATTATGCAATTTAGCAAATTATGCAAGATCAAATTACCTTTAGAAAAGCTGAATGTAGAAATACAATACGTAATGTAAACAGTTTGTAATATATATACTGATATTGATTTTTGATATTTTAGAGATTTTATCATAAAATATTATCATTTTATAATTAATTTTAATTTACCTTTTATTTATTATTGTTTATTAATATAAATAACAAATAATTTTTTTAAATCAATATTGACATTGATTATTGATATTTTATTGAGATTATATCATAAAAATATTAACAATTAATTGTTTTTATTTATTATTTTTATTTATATATATATATATATATATATAAAATTAAAATTAATTTTACAATTAATTACAAATTACAATTGATTAATTTTACAATTAATTCTACATTAAATGAAGTGAAAAATTACTTTGTAATTTTGTGTGACAAGTAAGCATTAAAACTGCATTCTTTGAAAGTGAAAGTTTTTGAAAGTTCTGAAAATGTATCGCTTTATTGAGAGTAAATAGTACCATTTTTTTTATTTATATCTGTTAATTATTAATTTTTTTTCATGTACTCAGAACTTTATAATAAATATAATTTTATATGATTTATATTATATTATATTATATTATATTATATTATGCACACAATTATTATTTTATTATAAATGTACTGCTACATTTGTGGATGTCTACTCTAGATTAAGGACAGCCGGCCCCTCTCTGTAAATTCCTACTCCTCTGGTAGTCTTTGACCTTCCATTCAAACTGGTGTAGATCATAGTGCTTGGCTCACATTCTCCCTGAGATGTGCTTTTCACAAGCCTCTCTTATCCAGGCCCCCTGTGTTTTACTTCATCGCTGAGAACCTTACCTAGTTTTTATCTGTTTCATTGTGTCATTGGCATCCTATCTCCCCTCGCATCGAAGTCCTTGCGATCCATCTGTCTCTTTCACGGACTTACCACCGGTGGCCGCCTAATCCAATTACTAGTTTTGCACTTTCTTACCTCCCTCTGCTTGTTTTGATCTAGTTTTAACAATGGCTCTCAATAAAAGCCCCTTCCCAGCAGGCCGTGCACATCTCTCTGACACTTCCCGTTCAGGATGGGCTACATTTCAAAGAACACATTGATTGTCGGGATTGATTCGTTTCAGGCGGGGCCAAACTCCTAATCACTTCTGTTTCTTCGTTTGACACGGACAGAATAAGACATCGAGAGACAAGACCTGCTGATGAGTGCTTATAGATCAGACTCTTTACCTTTCTTATTGCGCCTGCTCGTTTTGACTGGACAAAGCTGATTTGCATGTGATCACATGTAGTGATTGCATCCGTGCCAGGGGAATTCTATTCCCCTCCATACAGCAACCCATCATCAAAATTTGAATATTGGCTACATGTTCCCGGTAGTTCCTGATTTGATGACATCAACACATTTTACATATGAAATGTTCTCCAAATTTGTATAAAACTATAAATAAAGCAAGAAAAAAATAAAGAGCATGCTGTGATGTGGGCCGTCATTCCAGCTGCTAGAAGGAAGGCATTCGAGTTGGACAGGTTTATTATGGGGGATGATGATGATGATTGCTTCATTTCAAATACAGAGAAGTAGGTTTAGTAAGCATTAAAACTGCATTTTTTGAAAGTGAAAGTTTTTTTAAAGTTCTGAAAATGTATCACTTTATTGAGAAAATAGTACCAAAGGATTTTTTTTAATTTAGATCTGTATTCTTTTTTTCACGTATTTAGCACTTTTTTATTTTATATTATTTCATGTAAATTGTATATATTTATATTATATTATACACACTATTATTATTTTATAACAAATTATTAAATTTACAATATAATAATACTGATAATATTGCTATATAATAATATAGACAAGGCTGTCAGAAGATAATGCAATATTAATTGGCAAAGTGTGCACAGTTAATAATAACAATAATAATAATAATAATAATAATAATTGATTTTAAAAACAATAAGAAGTTTTTTGGGGTTTTGTAAAAGTTTTGAAAATGTACCACTTGTGAACAGTATCAAAGCAATTAAAAAAATGATATCTGTTGATTGTTACTTTTTTCACTTACTCTGGACATTTTTTACTTTTTTTTTTAATTAAATTATTATAATAAAAATTATTATTATTATTATTACTACTACTAGTAGTACTACTAACAATAATAATAATAATAACAGCAGGATATTAAATAATATTTTTGTATTGTATATTGTGATTTGATGAAAAAAATCATCAATATTTGATGAAATAAAAACACATGAGCTGATATCAACACATCCTACACTTGAAACTTTTCCCAAATAAAATTTTCCCCATTTTTTTTTATTTTACAAAACTACAAGTAAAACAAAAAATAAATAAATAAACATCATGCTGCGATAGGGGCCGTCCTTCCAGTTGTCACTCTGATGAGGCCAGTAGGAGGCCATCTGAGATGGACAGGTCCACGGTGTGAAACGGTTTGTGACACAGTGTGAAATAAACTGGCAGAATAAGAATGGGCAATGCTGGGCAGACTTACCGCGCAGGAGATCAGAGGTGGAGTGTGGCGAGGCGTGAGCGCGGAACAGCTGCCAATCAAAGTCATCCTCCTCCCCTTGGCTGAACTCGCACAGGCTGGGGTCGGAGTCCTCATCAAACGTGCAGCCCGCTGCCGAGACACAAAAACAGAGAAGCAAAAGAACTTATCAATCTTGATGCAAGTCCGTGACTTCCTCTCATTAAAAACCTTAAACGGCCTGGGATACGTGCTTTCTGCTTAACCTGACAAGTCTCTGTACATGAATTATTAAAAGCGTCTGGCCGTATATTTAAAAGGCTCAGGGGCAATAACATTTCATTTGGACAACATTTGATCCACAATTTGTTGACACTAAAATGTGCATTACAATAAGACTCCTCAGTCCTCTGGGGAGGTTAATGTGGCTGCAGGCAGACGTACTAGGACCCCCTGGCCCAGCAGCCTAATTAAGCAGCCGTGTGTTATTTGGGGCTCTGTTTCATCATGCGAGCCCCTGTGATCTGATTTGTGTTTGTGCAGAGTGAGAAGTGCCAGACTGCACACCCACATATATTTCCAACACCGGCCAGACAGCATCGCCAAAGCAATCATGCCTCCGTTCAAGACACACCGCTCTCACGCACGACATCTCCAAGGACAGAGACACACAGAGACACACACAGACACAGACACAGACACACACATCACCTCTGCCAATCAATCATCAATACTGCCTGAAGATTTACAACACAAACACTGTGATAGACCAATTTATCAGCAACGACCAAATGTGACCCTGGACCACAAAACCAGTCTTAAGTCGCTGGGGTATATTTGTAGCAATAGCCAAAAATACATAGTGTGGGTCAAAATTATCTATTTTTCTTTTATGCCAAAAATCATTAGAATATTAAGTAAAGATCATGTTCCATGAAGATATTTTGTAAATTTCTTACCGTGAACATATCAAAACTTCATTTTTGATTAGTAATATGCATTGCTAAGAACTTCATTTGGACAACTTTAAAGGCGATTTTCTCAATATTTTGATTTTTTGCACCCTCAGAATCCAGATGTTCAAATAGTTTTATCTCGGCCAAATATTGTCCTATCCTAACAAACCATACATCAATGGATAGCTTATTTATTCAGCTTTCAGATGATGTATAAATTTCAATTTCGAAAAATTTACACTTAAGACTGGTTTTGTGGTCCAGGGTCACAAATAAACTGTCGAAGATAACTGGGCATGCTTAATAGTTGTGAATACACTTCCAGCCTTGTCATTATTACTTAATACTAATATTATTTTAATAAATTTATTTATATACACACACATACATGCATGCTTTCACAGTACACAAAATGATACTTTATTGAATAATTAAAATTAAAACTTAAAATGATATCAGTAGTTCTTGCAATTATTAAATATTAACAGACACATGCACAATATATAATATAATATAATAGTTGCAAAATCTAATCTCATTATTAAATATTGTTTTATAAAGATATTCTAAATTACTCTTTTTTTTATTTTGTGCTTTTTATTTTCTTTTAATTTTTAATATAATTTACCTAATATTACTACTACCACAACTACTACTACTAATAATAACAATAAATATCGGATATTAAATAAATAATGTTAATACTGACAAGGCTGTAGATGTTGCAGTACTAATCAACAAAGCTGGCACAGTTATAATAATAATAATAATAACAATATGAAAATTGTTTAAATAATTCATTATAAATTAGGGCTGTCATACGATTAATCATGATTAATCACATCCAAAAAAAGTTTGTGTTTACATACTATATGTGTGTGTACTGTTATTATGTATATATAAATACACACACATGCATGTATATATTTAAAAAAATATATTTACATATAAAATATTCGTATTTATATATAATATGAATTCTATATTTTTTTTAACTATATACTAAAATATATACACTATATATATATATATATATATATGAAAAAATATAGAATTGTGTATTTATATATACACAAAAAAATACACAGTACACACTAATATATTTTGTACACACAAACTTTTATTTTGGATGTGATTAATCGCGATCAATTGTTTGACAGCCCTATTATGCGTATTATATATTAAACCATATAATCTCTATGTATGTTTATTGCCAGTAAATTTACCAATGACCACCATGCTCTTTAAAAATCACTACTGGTTGAAAAACCATATAATTTCCTATACCAGTCCTATACAGTTCACAAAAGTTCACAAACTTCCTGTTAAGCCTTGAATACAGGGTCAACTAATACTTTAATCTTTCTGTAACTATTCCAAACTATTATTCTAATCCATCAGAGACTTCTTAAACTTCTCAGCCTGCAACTAATTTCAGTTCCACATTACATTTAATACGCAGCACATTCATGACCTCAGAGCAGCGGCTTAATGTGCCACAGCCTGAGCACCTCGCCACATCTGCTGTGGTCCCTCACATTAGCAGTGTAGGGTGAGAAAGAGCAGGCAGCGGTGGGCAGTCCACAAATCCCAGTCACGTGCTGCTGACTTGAGCCAAGTCAAAGCAGACGGGGCAGAGAGGAGAGAAACCACGCAGGCAATGGCTTTGGCAATAACTATGACATCAAAGTGACCCTCATAGCTGACTGTCTCATTACTATGGAGGTAAATCAGTAGCTAAACTCGAGAGCTTGCTGATTTGAATGTGAGAACTTGTCATATTAATATTCGTATTTGTAAGTTGAAATTTACACTCACAGCTCTGATGTGAAAAGCTGAATCTTTTGATTTGCACACAGACAATAATCAAAACACCCGTGTTTTAAATTTGAAGTTGCAAATTAATAGTTACGACATATTTACTTTTGCACTTTACTTCAGTTTCGC
>JAFVLL020025896.1:39882-53707 GCA_021397915.2 Tor tambroides | reverse complement strand
CACTCGAAAATTCAATTACGGGCTTTAAAGAATTAGACTGCTTTAATTGGTTTTCTAAGTGCCCCGTTTCTGAGATGAATAGAAGTGCATTCTAGAGACTTGCTTTTAATATTGCCACTTAATGAGGCCTGAACGCTGGGGTGATGGATCAGTATCTCGCTTTATCTGGGTATGTGTGTTAGAGTGTGTAAGCACATGTATGTGTGTGTGCATTTTTATGTCTGGGACCCTGACTGAGTGATGGGGAATTAGTTTATTCATGTGCCCTGTGGTTAATTGATTTTCTCGCTAATTAACATTTTACAAATGCTATGGGGCTGATCACCACAGTGTGTTTGTTCTCATGGCTGTTTAGGGGGAATAAGTGCTTGGATACACACATATACACTGCAATACAAATGCAAATTTTATACATCAGCTAACACATTAAAGTAAACATGAAATCAAAATCAACCCTATTAACTTTCTTAACACGTTTCTGGTCATATTGTGTGTGATACATTTGTGCATATTTTAAATTTGTCTTTGTGATCTTTCATCAAAATGTAAAAACTCGTTGCCAAGCCCTCTTATTTTTCATTTCCCTTCCAACAGTTTGTCATATAAAGACTTTTCAATGTATTTTGTCAATTCTTGATCCAAAAAATCCACGTATTTGTCCTGACCAATTTTGTTCTTGTTAAATTAAAATAATTTAAATGCATTGAAATGGGTCATTTACTTTTGATATATACACTTCTGGAAAAATGTACACAAAATGTCAAAATATTTTGTGTTCTATCAAACATTTAACCTCCATTCTCCCTTCTTCTTTCCTCAGTAATATCTTCCGTGGATCAGCTATATGCATGTATAGTATGGCAGACATCCGAAGGGTATTTCTAGGTCCATATGCCCACAGGGACGGGCCAAACTACCAGTGGGTTCCCTTCCAGGGCAGAGTGCCATACCCCCGTCCTGGCACAGTGAGTACTGGCCAATATATTTGGCATTAACACAAAACTGACAAACTACAGCTTCATATCTGTGCACTTTTGTTAAAATACTTGATCGCATTTATTGCATTATTTTTCCAACAGGTGATATACTCTTCTTTATTGCCCTAATTGTTTGCTTGCACATTTAAAACTAAATTTGTCTAAACATCATCCTTGCAAAAATGCATTGCTGCATTACTTCGAATGCATACTAAAATAACTAAAAGCGCACTACATTATTCAGAGTGCAACACTGAAACTTTAACCTGTGCATCAATACGATTTTTTTAACCCTTAATCTCCCCTCCTTTACCTACCATAGTGTCCCAGCAAAACGTTCGGAGGCTTCGACTCCACCAAAGACCTTCCTGATGATGTAATCACATTTGCACGCCTGCACCCAGCCATGTATAACCCCGTGCAACCCATGGGTGGGAAGCCCATCGTGGTGCGCACAAACGTGGAGTACCAGTTCACTCAGCTGGTGGTGGATCGTGTGGAAGCTGAGGACGGCCAGTACGATGTCATGTTCATCGGCACAGGTTAGTAAAACCAACCAGCACGTCAATACAGAAATATAACTGCTGTATAAACAAAATAAAGCCTTAAACCAAGAAATCACTCCACTTCTACATTTCTTAAAGCAGCTGCTCACAACCTTTTTGACTTATGCTCTACAGAAGTATTCGAAGGCCTTATGACTTTTACTGGATAAGGATATGGATTTTTAACTTGACTTTTCCAGTTCTAGAAATCAGTTTTAAAATTTCCACACATATCTAGGTTTTCTAAGAATGTGGCAATTCTGGTTCTTCAATGAAAAATAATTGTTTGTGGGTCAATAAGGAATATCTAGCCCCCTTGGAAGTTTCCCCACACTCTTAAAAATAAAGGTTCTTTATTGTCATCTGTGGTTCCATGAATAACCTTAAACATTGATGTAATCATTCCATTAAACAAAAGGTTCTTTATAGTGGTAAAAGGGGTTTTTAGTTGTCCTTCACACAAAGAAAAAAAGAACTGTCCACAGAAAGATTCTTTAGAAACAAAAAATGGTTCACAAACCTCCTTTTAGAACCTTTATTTTGAAGAGTTTCACACAAAAATTAAATACTGACATTTTTTTATTCACCTTCATGTCATTTCAACTCATTTTATTTATTTATATATTTATTTTGGAGCACAAGAGAAAAAATACAGTTACTAAGAAATATTGTACAAATAATGAATATTAAAAAATTCTAATCCTAAATCAGATTTAGGAACTGTGCTGAAGGTGGTGACCATTCCCAGGGAAAGCTGGCATGATCTGGAGGAAGTGGTGCTGGAAGAGATGACGGTGTTCAGGGTATGAGCGCCAACTGTTCATTACCCAGAGAGCTGTGCGTTTCTGCTTGCTGTTGGAATCGAAATCCTCCAACTATAATTTTCACCTTAGTACATTTAATTGCTCCCCCATAAATCTGTCTGCACAGCCACAGCATGTCATCAAAAAAATATCCTCGGATCTTAAAATGAGATTAAACTTGTTCTGTTTTCCCTTCTAGGAGCCAACACCTATTACTGCCATGGAGCTCTCCACTAAACAAGTACGTCTGCTTGATATTACTCTTCACCAGCCATTAGCAGAGAGCAAACCGTGTCCTAATAGACTTATATGTTCATCTGTCAACAGCAACAGCTGTACCTCGGGTCAGATTTAGGGATTTCCCAGATGCCCCTGCACCGCTGTGAGGTCTACGGGAAGGCCTGTGCAGAGTGCTGCCTGGCAAGAGATCCGTATTGTGCCTGGGACGGGACAGAGTGCTCTCGATATTTTCCGACTGCTAAGAGGTAAGTACATATTTGATGAAGATTATTTTATTCTTTAACATTTTGGTATTTGAATAAAAGTATATATTCTTAAAGGGACAGTTCACCCAAAAATAAAAGATTGTTTATTCATCTTGTTCCAAACCTGTATGGCTTGCTTTCTTCTGTGAAACATGAAAGAAAATATTTGAATAACTGTTTTTGCCCAGTGGAGTTATTTTGGACCCCATTGACTTTCATTGTTTGGACGAAAAAAAAAATTTTTTAGATTTTTTTTTTTTCTATTTTGGGTGAACTATCCCTTTAAGTCATATTAACACAAATTATGGCACCATATTCACTCTTCAGGTGTTTAGTGCATTACAAATTCTGCATCTCAACACACATGCGTTGACAGCACAAACACCTGGATCCAAGTATTTCAAGCTGCTTTTAAACACACTATAAACACATGCTCACAA
Organism: Tor tambroides; assembly: GCA_021397915.2. Taxonomy (NCBI): domain Eukaryota; kingdom Metazoa; phylum Chordata; class Actinopteri; order Cypriniformes; family Cyprinidae; genus Tor; species Tor tambroides. Next base: position 50,457 of record JAFVLL020025896.1, on the reverse strand, counting down.
TACGCCACGTACGCACTGTTGACGCACACACACACACACACACACTGCATGCTTTGCCAGCTACACCTTCACAGAGGAAGAAGAGGGCCATGGCTTTGGTCTCGACACACCCTTATGGTCCACAGCGCTAGGATGGTCCACACCACTCCAAATATTTTCAGTGTGCCTAAAATGCAAAACAGACGTCCTTACCGCACCTCCAGCACGTGCCGAGACAGCCAGAGTCAAGGAATGTGTGTGTGTGTGTGTGTGTGTGCACGCCTTAGCAAAACATGTTACAGAAATGAGAAGACACAGAGAGCTATGCACTGAAATACAAGAACAGAACAGGAAAAGAAAATATGACAGATCATGAAAAATGACAAAGAGGCTGTTTCAAACATGAGAATCTCAGCAAGTTTTCATATTTCACTTATCATTCCCCAAGATCTACTGCAGCTAAACCTCATTCTTCACACCAGATCTTGAATGTTTTCAGTCAGGCACAGGAAATCTTCTCAGTCTTTCAGTGCAGTTGTGAATGGATGAGAGTGGTGGCCTTGGCAAAGTCCCTGGCCCATGTTAGCATTTAAGAGGTGAAGCTGCTCTCTTAAAGTGGAACAAAACTGTTCTGATGAAGACTGAAAGACCCTTTCAGCTGAGAATAATGTGCAGAGCTGTTATTACAGGATATTTGAAGGTTGTGAAGTTTGGAATTCAATAATGAACATCATGAAAGATCTCTTTATTAATCATGTTTCTGAATTAAAACTAGGGCACCAACACATTAAGCACATTCCTTCCTTCATACACCTAAAAGTGCGATGTGCAGTTTAGCAGAACCACATGGAATTATTTCCCTTTCTGGCTTTATGTGGACAAACAGTTTCTCTCCATCAGATGAGTCAGTGTTGCTGTGTTGGGCAAAGCTGAAAGTGCCGCAAAGGCACATTGTTTACTCAAATGGTTTAATTATTGTTGTATAAAGCTAAAGTATTTTACCATATAAATCACACATCATCCTTAAGTCTGACAATATAGTACAATGTAGTTGTTTGATTGAAACAATGGCGCCCTCTAGTGGCTTGAGAGAAGTAGTGTTGCAAATACTAAGCTAAATATTAGGGTCAATTTTAGTGTTTTAGAAGATGCAAAGATCTACATCGCATGTGTCTAATCCAATCATTTTTATTCAACAGGAGAACGAGGCGTCAGGACATCAGAAATGGGGATCCTCTTTCCCAGTGCTCTGATCTACACCACAATGGTAAGGATATTCATTTATTTGTTGCCTAAACCAACATGCAGAACATGCACAGTTGTTGCAAGTCACCTCGTTTCAAGAAAAAAAATGCATGAAAAAAGATCTTCTTAGATCTTCTATAATACAGCAAGGACCATTCATTACATCTCTTCTGTAATATAATGTTTTGAATATTGTGCAGTTGTGATCTACTAAAATTGCACCTCAAACACAACTAAATCAGCATGCCTGAACATTTGAGAAGGACTGATGCATTATAATCTTTCATTTGTGTAGGTGCCACTGATACTCTGATGTTCTATTTCAGTACTGAACATTACCTCCTTGTGTGTGTGTGTGTGTGTGTTAGATGATCTGGAGGGATACAGCAGTGTGGAGGAGAGAAGTGTGTATGGCGTAGAGAACAGCAGCATGTTTCTGGAATGCAGCCCGAAGTCTCAGAGAGCTCTAATCTACTGGCAGCTACAGAGACCCAATGATGAGCGTAAACATGAGGTACACACACACACACAAACTTATAAATAATATAGGTCAGCAAAACATGCACTTAAATGACATGCTGTCATTGTGATCAAAATCCATGCAGGACTGCAAAGAATGTAAAAACAGCTAAATGTATTTGAACTGTTTTCTCAGTTCTCTTGCTGTGGTCAGTTTCCAGATTCTTCACACATTAGATCAGTTGGCAGTCTTAAGGGTTTTAATAGTCTAACACTGTGTTGAATTAAATTAAATGTTACTGCTATTCTGTCTAATCTGTCCAAAGTAGCAGTCATTTTTTTATGAATGCAGAAAGAACATTTTTAATTTTCATATTATAAATGTCATTTCTGTGTCATAAGCTTTGCCAAAGACACATGGAATCACATCAGTCTGCCATTGGTTGGCCAGACAGATACAGTAGCACCGCCCCAAACTCACACTATTGGTTATTCCAGTATTGCAGTATCGGATTGGCTGTGATGTTTAAATAAATAAAGCACTATTCAGGAAAATCAACTGACTAATGACTGTTCAAAAGTTAGGGGTCAGTACTTTTTTCTTTTTTTGAAAGAAATGAATAATTTTATTCAACAAGGATGCATTAAATTGGTCAAAGGTTAAAGATTTTTATATTTAAAAAATATAAAACAAATAAATGCTTTCTTTAAAATCTTGAAAAAATATATCAAGGTCTATAATTAAAATAAAATTAAAATAAATTTGTGTATACACAATATGGAATTTAAAATATTTTAATATCATAAAAACATTTGTATTTTTATATCTATTGAGATATTATAATAGTTATAGCTAAATAGTTAAATATTTTTATAGTAATAAAAAAATGCCAGACTTCAGCTTTATTGTGATTAGCACTAAGTAAAATGTTGCTGTTTTACGCAGGAGAAGGGGAATGTAATTACTAGTAAATTAAGGTATTTTATTGAACAGGATATGACATAATGACCCCCTTACCACCCACCATCACACATACACCAGCTGTGTTTCTCTTTCAGATATGATCAGGCAAAAAATAGTGCCAAAGTAACAGCTCACCCTAGACGGTCATTTTGTTAATGTAATAATGATCAGATTACAGCCTTCCTGCTGTGTAAGAAAATCCCCCAACTGTGCTGTAGTTTTCCTTGCACCCCAGATGTAACCTCAGCATTTAAGTTTTGGTCTGGGACTATTTTTGAGGTCAAAGTCTATGAAAAAGTGTTAATGAACTCAATCTGTTTTTCTCCGTGTCAGATTGTGATTGATGAAAGGCTGAGTCTTACTGGCCAGGGTTTGCTGATCCGAAGTCTAACCCAGACCGATTCAGGAGTCTACCACTGCCACGCCGTCGAGCACGGTTTCATCCAACCCCTGCGGCGTATTAATCTCCAGGTCATCCTATCTCAGCGCGTGGGCGAGCTGCTGCTTCGAGCGGGCGCCAACGATAAGGATCCCTCCCCCAAACACAAACTCTGGTACCGGGATTTCATGAGCCTCCTGGAGCACCCAGATCTCAACAGCGTGGACGAGTTCTGCGAGCGTGTTAGGAAGCGAGAAAAGAAACCGAAGGGAAAGAAAACCCCCAAAGTCAACCCTATATCAGGCGTGGGTACAAAAACAGATAAGACCCCTCAAACGACGGCTCAGAGTTTGCAGAACCCAACGCAGAGAGCGCAGAACACACCCAAAGTGCCGCACAACACAGCCGGTCAGATTCTCCCGAAGACCACAGGTTTGCAAAGAAGTCAAATCCCGGGAAGTACCGTGAGCACGGAGAGCCAAAGCATCAAACCGGACACTCAGAGCACGCAGAAGGTCCAAAGTGCTCCCGAGAGCCAAAGAGCACAGCCCAACCAGGGAAAAAGAGGAGCCCAGACCCCACAAAGAGGACCTCCTAACACAGCCAAGTGGAAACAGCTTCAGGAGAACAAGAGGGGGCGCAACCGCAGGACCCACGAACAGCAGAGACCACCACGCAGCGTGTGAGATACACTCACGCACACTCTGTAGACACTTTTAAACATTTGCATCAGTCACTCATACAACAGACAAACGTGCAGTGCAGCCATAATCGATAGCACAAAACTCAAAAACGGTGAATCCTGCTCATGTCACTCGTTCACCAGGAAAGCACATTGACTTTGTTGTTGTGATGTGACAGCAAAGACCTTTTACACTCCTAGTGTTACAGATCCGACGTCATACACGTGATGTTTTCATCAAAGGACGCGAGGTGGTCGTTTGCCGAAAACCCTTTGCGATACGATGGGATAGTGCCAATGGAAAAGAAGAAGAAACTGTTTTGTCAAAATGACAAAGTACGAAAGAAGATGTGGTGGTGTGAATTAGGCACCTGGAAAACTGGAAGCCAGTTGCTTGGATTTGTAAAGACTGTAATATATAAGCAAGCATTGTACTGTACATAGAACAACACTAAGTAATTATGGACACAATTGGTCAAAGGTGAAATTAAGGCATGCCTTAGTAACAGCTTGTCTAACCTCTGATCCTCAGAAGCGTTTTGATGTTCGTGTTAATTATGTTTCAGATAATCAAGTGGGCCTGACTGACTAAAAACAGTCAATAACTATGGTGACCATTTCTGCCAAAATTTCAGTTTCAAATACAACGTGCATGAGTTGAATGAATAAGCTCTTCCAAGCCAGTTGCATAGTCGAACTATCTGCAGATTACAGCCACCTAGATGATTGTTGCGTAAAAAGGAAAGAACGTCTTTTGAAAGATGTTTTTAGATATTTCCATAATGTCTGTAGTGTATTTCTAAATTATTCTTACTCATATTTCATACGTTCGCGTCATTAATTTGCTAAATCAGTCTATGTTAGGCTGAATGCTGAGTGACCCTAGTATATGTACATATATATACAGCAGAACACCACTTGATTATTTATTGCTGGTTATTGTTTATTGTTCAAAGGGTTGCATTTATTTTTGATATCTTTTCTATTCAGTTGTAAACGTGGCCAATGGGCCGCAGTTCACATAGACGGACCAATTATTTGTTTTTAGGCTCAGATTCTTGTTGAGTGTTTGCAGATCTGTGTTCTTTTAATTCAGTTTTACATTCTTTCTTTCTTTTTCCTGTGTCTTAAGCTCATCTTTAGGTCTTGTTTAAACTTCATCGTGCAAAACTAACGAGGAATATTAAATCATCTCCAATGATTAGCTGTGAATCTCCCTAAAAAAATGTGTGGGTTAGGTCAGATAGATGCCGTGGAGAACACATTACATGTGAATTCTGCCTTTGTGCATCTTTATTTTTTATTGTCAGTGTGTCGTGTGAGAGGTCATTTCTGTGCCATGCAAGATGTACGAGATGTGAGTATTTTTGACATTTGCATCTAGACATACCCTGTCCCTTTTTATGTATTATAGGTCTATAGTCTTTTCACACATACAGGTTCCCCCACTGTTTGGCAAAATTGTCATTTCAATGCAATACAGAGGTATATCCACCTGATGGCGCTCTCGTCCACTCCCTGCCCAGATGGAGTTGATTTGGAGCTGGCTGGTGCAACAAGGGAGGAGAAGGGAGCTGTCAGTTATGTAAAATTGGTGTTTCTGGCATGCATTTGGTTGTCTAAATAAATATTTCCTCTATAATTTCAGGGTGGTCGTGGGTGGATTATTTGTATATTTCTTTCGTGTGTTTTTGGCAGCATTTGGAGGACACATGTAGTCTATCTGTGAATGTTGTTGACTCTCATATTGTGTTCGGTGAGAGGTGAAGATATTACATCATGTAGCCTCATATTTTAAATGATCACAATAATAACTCAAGTAGCCAGTTTTGGGGCATTGGCATGTTTTCAAAAGGTACCTGAGCTTGGAGGCGTGCAACAGGTGTGAACTGGTGTGCATTGTGATACAAATCTGAAATTTTTGCATCAAATTCCAGCTGCTTTTAATTTCAGCTACACATTTGTTAGTTATTTAGTCAGATGTTTTCCTAAAATACCTGTTGCCTGATGGAAGCTCGATTAATCCAAGCTGGACTTGACCTTTGTGGAGTGTCTCAGATATGCCCATGGGAAAGTGATTGAAAATTAATAACCAATGTATACCAACATGACTAACTAATATTTCAATATATTAGCATCTCATGAAAGATCTAGGCCTATATGTTTTTTTTTTCTTTTGGTCTTGATAAACTGGAGTTTACTGAAGGTTCTTCTGGCACATAAATCAATATCTAAATACATAGTCTTTAAAATCCAAAATCAAATTTGTGGATTATTTGGCAATATTTTCATATTTTCTAAATGGATTGTGCTATTGTTGAACTACAGTAGCTTGAGTTTTGAGTCATTTTATGAAAAAATTGATTCAGCTGATTCAAAAATTTAGAAAGCTTCATTTCTATCATCCAAGTCAAATTTTTGTGACCAAAACAGCTCCGATAACACCGATATAATGTTAAGGCAAGACACTGCAGGTGAATAGGGTAAAAAAATAACTACTAGTTATCACCTTACTTACCCAGCTGATTGGTTACACTGACAATTGCAAACATTTTTTGTATTACAAGTTTTCTAAAATGTTAGGTTTAAATATGCAAATGAGTTATTATTTAATGAAATATGTGCTAATTTGCATAAATGTCTAGTACAAAAATCTAAACACTGGATGATGTCAGTTTCAAAATTCTTGTTTAATTTTTTTTGACATATTAGAGTCAAACGTTTTACAGAGGGAATTTTGGGTATCTCATTTTTGTCACTCCATAATTCAGAAAATGTTTAGAACAGACAGAAAACACTATATTTTCACAATTTTGGGGGGATTAAAATGTATATAATCAAGCAAATTATATATGAACAAATCTCTCTGTAAAAACCTTCAGGATATAGACAGGAATAAAAATGTAAAGTTTGGTGTAAGTGCTACTGAAGTGGAGATTTATGGCTCAGTGTAGGAGAAAAAACTCATTTTGAGAAAACGGCCTTTAAAAATATGTATTGTAATTGAAATCTATTGACACAACTAGATAAAGTGCTATAAAAGAAATGCTTAACAGTGTCTTTTGGATGTTTTCTTTCCACTAGTCTGAAAAAACACTTTATGAAAAACCAAAAAGCCCAAAATCTCAAACTTGACAGGTGCATGAAAAAACTGTGATTTTGCCTGCAGTGTCTCCCCATAAATGATATCAGATGTCTACCATTTTGTAGTGTTACTGCGTTTGTTTGCATACAGCCGGAAGCTCGGCCTTCTCGATGCCATATTAGGAGAAGTAGGCGGAGCAGAAGAAACTGAGCGCAAACTAATTTGTTCTGGAGCAACTCCTGACGCGCTAATTTTAAATACGGAAGCTGAAAGAATGAAGCTGATGTTTTCTGCGAATAAAGGCTTATATTTCGGCCTGTTCCCTCCAAAAAGCTGTCATAAAGCTGAAGACTTTAGAAGACGTTAAATACAGCGGACTACTTGTATGGCACTTTCGTACGTGTTTAGAGTGATATGAGGGTGAGTAGTAGACCATAACATAAGAATTTCACTTTTACCCAGTTCTTAAATGTTGTTCTTGTATGTTTTTTTCAATTTACTGTCTCATTTAGAGGAAATATTTATCTTCTGTATCTTCTTTTGTGTTGGGAATTGTGACTGTTGTGAAATACAGCACATTAATACAAACTTAATTTTTGTTTTGTCAATATGGCTTGCAAAACACAAAAGACAACCAGCCAACATCTAAATTTGGAGTCAATTTGGAGTCAATACCCACAAGCTCAAGAAAATTGGTAAGAATCTGACATTCATCTATGAATGTATTTAAAGGTGCCATTGGTGATTGTCTTCAGAAACATTTTTTGTTATTCTGGTTGAAAGTCTCTTCACATCCTGATAGTAATCATTAAGTTAAGTGGTCTAAATGTATTTATCTGTATTTATATATTCTGTGGAAGGTGTAGGACCAAGAAATGTTCGTCCAATCAAAACGCTCGATCCGAGCATTTTAATTGTCTTTCCTACCTGTCTGTCAACATATGTATTTGCGTACCTCTGTGCACCCTGCATATAGAGCAAGAATGGCAGGCAAACATCAACAACCCGATCTTCCTTCCTGGTATTGTAGTACTTTTACTAACTGTGCTATTATGTTTTCTCACCGATGAATGACACATGATGTAGCCCAGTGGTTCCCAATCCCAGTCCTCGCGCTCCCCGTTCTGCATATTTTGCTTAGTCTCCTTTAGTTAACACACCTGAATCAGATAACCAGCTGGTTAGAAGAGAGCTACGTGCATGAACTGTGTCGATCGACATGCTCCCTACACAGTGTTTTTGCTCCCTGAGCAGGGGATATCCGTTGAAGTTTATTTCACTTCGGATTCACTTATTTACACTTACGGATTTGCGCTGTGCAGCGTCTTCACACACAGACGAAACTTACTAGAGAAGTGTGAAGTGTGACAACATACCTCTGTAAATAAATACTATTTAATTCACGTCTCGCACACTTTAATGCCCTTTGTATGGAACATATACACTCGCTTTGAACTGGAATCATGGCAGAATATCTGGTGATGTCCACTTCGCAGGGCACTTAATGACTTACGGTTGAATAGAACAAGTGCCAGACATGATAAGATATACATATGAAATGTGCAGAGCAGGGAGGGTATGAGGACTGTAATTGGTAACCTTTGATGTAGCCTATTGTAGCAATTTAATGTTGTCTCTGGTATTCTGCTTTTTGAGCGTATATGCCTTCAGGGGCGTGGCTTTGGACGGCGATTGCAGGGAGGGTGGGACGTTCGCGTTCAGTGCTATCAGGCTAAAGTTAGCATTTTCCGAGATCTCCAACTGCACCTTTAAGCAAATTATATATTTATACATAATATAAGTGTTGGAATTATTCCAAACAAATAGTAAACAGTCGTAAATAGGTATTTCGTTGCAAATATGAGTGATTCATTACAAAATATATCGCTTTTTTTTCAACTGTAGCTTCCTTTTCATCCACATAATGTAGTTATTTAAGGTCGCAGTGCGTGCTTATTACCACTAGATGGCGTGCAACCTCTTTTTTTCATTGTCAATGAATTAGAGATGGATTTGATTAAAATGTGAGCTGTAAAATGATGTATACATCATATAGCTCTATATCATCTATAATGTGTACTTCAAAATCTCTATGATGAAGAGAGAAGTATGTCTTTAATGCTCCAAACTCAATCAAAACATTAAGCACTGTTCATTTATTCTGTGCTCAGGGTTTGACCTGAAATGAGTGTGCCCATGTAAGTGTTTGTGACTTACGGGAGAGCAACAGAAAAGAAGCTGACTTCGACACATCCATCATCTCCCCCACATCAAAAGTGTCCTCAGAACACAAGTGTGTCATTCTGTATCCTGGAGATCTGTGTGTGTGTGTTTGTGTGTCATAAATACACATTTATGAGAGCACAAGGCGTGTGTGTGTAAGTGTTTGCCTACTCATGAATCAGAGGTCTCTTCACATGGTCTGACTCACACACATACACCATGGCCCTGAGGGTTCTGGGTAGAAAGGAGAATCAGGTCAGAGCCAAGGCAAAAAGTCTCTCTCTTGCTCTCTGTAAATGGAATTATTATTGCACAGTTTGGAATGGATTTACTGCTGTAAAATATTTTTTTCTGATTAATTATTTGCACACACATGCATTTGTCTGAATCAGTGTTGTTACTGTAAACTAAAACTGTTAAAAATAATTTCAAAACTGAAGTAAAATATAAATAATATTAGATAAAAAACTGACACTTCTCATTTTTATTTAATTGTTACCTTTGAAACTAACTGAAATAGGTTTGAGTACTAAAATTACTAAAACTGAAACAAAAATTAACACTTTCTTGAAGCCTTTATACAGTATATAATTATTACACATAGTTTAATGCATTAATTATACCTTGTAATTCAATGCATCATATGATATCATGAATAATTATAACCACATAATACATTATAATACTCAACTATTCATTATAAGACTCTTAGAAAGTGTGATGCATTAAAACACATGACATTTCAGATGTACCAAAGAATCTGCAAATATTATATTGCTTGATAACATTTTTAGAATTATTTATCAAAAGATATAATTGTGAATACTTAATTATGGATACTTATATAATGCATTATACATGAAGGTTTCAAGTAAAGTGTTACAATTTTTTTTTTCAGTTTTAGTTTTAGTAATTTTACCATAAATGTATTTGTACTTAAATAATGTAAATGTACTGAAATAAATACTTAAACATATTTAAGTTTGTTTTCAAGGCGATATTTATTATTGCCCTTTTTAATTTAAAACTATGATATTTAGATTTTATTTGATCTTTATTTTATTTACCAAAAACAATTGGAATAGTTTTAGTTTAAGTTAAATAAATAATAAACTAAAACTAATAAATTATCAAAAGCACATAACAAAATCAAACGTAAACTAAAAACGAAAACTGAAAATATAAAAATAAATATTAATAAATACTGTAATAGCATATAAATAATTCTAAAATAACAAGTAGTGCCTTAATTACAATCCCCCAGGTGTACAGGAATGAAAAGTAACTATCGAAACAACATAATTGGCAATAGTCAGAATGGCAGCCATGAAGTGTTTCTGACAGGATGGTATATCTTTCTTTTTACTACATAATAGAAAAGACTCCCAACTGCCTTGGTTGAAAACAGTACGTTTATATTTAGCATCACGGCACAAGTGATGAAGTCAGCAGTCAGTCACCCGGCACAACCCCCCTTAGCCCCTAATCTCAGGCTCATTATGGAGTTAAAATGAGCTCTGCCCTTGATGAGAATGGTACACTTCACCACACCTAATGAA
>JAFVLL020025896.1:0-39783 GCA_021397915.2 Tor tambroides | reverse complement strand
AAAATTAAATATTAGATTTTTTTTTTTTTTTTTTTTTTTTTGTCCATTGGAGTTATTTTGGATCCCATTGACTTTCATTGCTTGGACAAAAAAACATTTTTGGATTTTTTTTTTTTTTCTATTTTGGGTGAATTATCCCTTTAAGTCAGTGACATATTAACACAAATTATGGCAACATATTCACTATTCAGGTGTTTAGTGCACTACAAATTCTGCATCTCAACACACATGCGTTGACAAGCACAAATACCTGGATCCAAGTATTTCAGGCTGCTTTTAAACACACTATAAACACATGCTCACAATATGCCACGTACCCACTGTTAACAAACACAGTCTGCATGCTTTGCCTGCTTCACCTTCACAGAGGAAGAAGAGGACCATGGCTTTGGTCTCGACACACCCTTATGGTCCACACACTAGGATGATCCACACCACTCCAAATATTTTCAGTGTGCCTAAAATGCAAAACAGACGTCCTTACCGCACGTGCCGAGACAGCCAGAGTCGAGGAATGTGTGTGTGTGTGTGTGTGTGTGTGTGTTTGTGTGTGTGCACGCCTTAGCAAAACATGTTACAGAAATGAGAAGACACAGAGAGCTATGCACTGAAATACAAGAACAGAACAGGAAAAGAAAATGACAGATCATGAAAAATGACAAAGAGGCTGTTTCAAACATGAGAATCTCAGCAAGTTTTCATATTTCACTTATCATTCCCTAAGATCTACTGCAGCTCAACCTCATTCTGAACACCAGATCCTGAATGTTTTCACTCAAGCACAGGAAATCTTGTGTCTTTCAGTGCAGTTGTGAATGGATAAGAGTGCCGGCCTTGGCAAAGTCCCTGGCCAGTGTTAGCATTTAAGAGGTGAAGCTGCTCTCTTAAAGTGGAACAAAACTCTTCTGATGGAGACTGAAAGACCCTTTTAGCTGAGAATGACGTGCAGAGCTGTTATTACTAGATATTTGAAGGTTGTGAGGTTTGGAATTCAATAATGAGCATCATGAAAGATCTCTCCATGAATCATGTTTCTGAATTAAAACTAGGGCACCAACACATTAAGCACATTCTTTCCTGCCTACATCTAAAAGTGTGACACATTGTTTACACAAATGGTCTAATTATTGTTGTATAAAGCTAAAGTATTTTACCATATAAATCTCACATCATTATTAAGTCTGTATGACAATATGGTACAATGTAATTGTTTGATTGAAACAACAGTGCCCTCTAGTGGCCTGAGAGTAGTAGTGTTTAGAAGATGCAAAGATCTATATCACATGTCTAAATCAATCTTTTTTATTCAACAGGAGAACGAGGCGTCAGGACATCAGAAATGGGGATCCTCTTTCCCAGTGCTCTGATCTACACCACAATGGTAAAGATATTAATTTATTTCTGATCAGACATAATGAATTAGTTGCCTAAGCCAACATGAGGACATGCACAGTTGTTGCAAGTCACTTCATTTCAAGAAAAAAAAATGCATGAAAAAAGATCTATAATACAGCAAGGACCATTCATTACATCTCTTCTGTAGTATAATGTTTTGAATATTGTGCAATTGTGATCTACTAAAATTGCACCTCTAAAGCAACATCCTGTAACTAAATGTTAATACAGACAATCAATAACATATTATAATTAAATCAGCATGGCAGAACATTTGAGAAGGACTGATGCATTATAATCTTCCATTTGTGTAGGTGTCACTGATACACCGTTCTATTTCAGTACTGAACATTACCTCCTTGTGTGTGTTTGTGTGTGTGTTAGATGATCTGGAAGGATACAGCAGTGTGGAGGAGAGAAGTGTGTATGGCGTAGAGAACAGCAGCATGTTTCTGGAATGCAGCCCGAAGTCTCAGAGAGCTCTAATCTACTGGCAGCTACAGAGACCCAATGATGAGCGTAAACATGAGGTACACACACACACACACACACACACACAACTTATAAATAACATAGGTCAGCAAAACATGCACTTAAATGACATCCTGTCATTGTGATCAAAATCCATGCAGGACTGAAAAAGAATGTAAACGACTAAATGTATTAGAACCGTTTTTCTCAGTTCTCTTGCCGTGGTCAGTTTCCAGATTCTTCACACATTAGATCAGTTGGTAATTTTAAGTGTTTTAACAGTCTATTACTGTGTTGAGTTAACTTAAAAGTTACTGCTATTCTCTCTAATCTGTCCAAAGTAGCAGTTATTTTTTATGAATGCAGAAAGAAATAAAAAATGTTGCTGAAGTAAAATGTTGCTGTTTTACAAAAAAGGAGAATGTTTTTACTACTAAATTCAGGTATTTTATTGAACAGGATAAGACATAATGACCCCCTTACCACCCACCATCACATACACCAGCTGTGTTTCTCTTTCAGATATGATCAGGCAAAAAATAGTGCTAAAGTAACACCTCACCCCAGACGGTCATTATGTTAATGTAATAATGGTCAGATTTCAGCCTTCCTGCTGTGTAAGAAAATCCGCCAACTGTGCTGTAGTTTTCCTTGCACCCCAGATGTAACCTCAGCAGTTAAGTTCTGGTCTGGGACCATCTTTGAGGTCAAAATCTATGAAAAAGTGTTAATAAACTCAATCTGTTTTTCTCCATGTCAGATTGTGATTGATGAAAGGCTGAGTCTTACAGGCCAGGGTCTGCTGATCCGAAGTCTAACCCAGGCTGATTCGGGAGTGTACCACTGCCACGCCGTCGAGCATGGCTTCATCCAGCCCCTGCGGCGTATTAATCTCCAGGTCATCCCATCTCAGCGCGTGGGCGAGCTGCTGCTCCGAGCGGGCGCCAATGATAAGGATCCCTCCCCCAAACACAAACTCTGGTACCGGGATTTCATGAGCCTACTGGAGCACCCAGACCTCAACAGCGTGGATGAGTTCTGCGAGCGAGTCTGGAAGCGAGAGAAGAAGCCAAAGGGAAAGAAAACCCCCAAAGTCAACCCCGTAGCTGGTGTCACGACAAAAACAGATAAGACCCCTCAAATGACGGCTCAGAGTTTGCAGAACCCAACGCAGAGGGTGCAAAACACACCAAAAGTGCCAAGCAACCCAACTGCTCAGATTCTCCCGAAGTCTACAGGTTTGCAAAGAAGTCAAATCCCAGGAAGTACAGTGAGCACGGAGAGCCAAAGCATCAAACCGGACACTCAAACCACGCAGAGGGTCCAAAGTGCTCCCGAGAGCCAAAGAGCACAACCCAACCAGGGAAAAAGAGGTACCCAGACCCAACAAAGAGGTCCTCCTAACACAGCCAAGTGGAAACAGCTTCAGGAGAACAAGAGGGGGCGCAACCGCAGGACCCACGAACAGCAGAGACCACCGCGCAGCGTGTGAGATACACTCACGCACACTCAGCAGACACTTGTAAACATCTGCATCAGTCACTCATACAATAGACAAGCGTGCATAATCGATAGCACAAAACTCAAAAACGGTGAATCCTGCTCATGTCACTCGTTCACCAGGGAAAGCACATCGACTTTGTTGTGTGTTGTGATGTGACAGCAAAGACCTTTTACACTCCTAGTGTTACAGATCCGACGTCATACACGTGATGTTTTCATCAAAGGATACACAACGGTTGTTTGCCAGAAATCCTTTGCGATACGATGGGATAGTGCCAATGGAAAAAGAAGAACTCTTTTGTCTAAATGACAAAATATGAAAAAAAAAGACATGGTGGAGTGAATTGGGCACCTGGAAAACTGGAAGCCAGTTGCTTAGATTTGTAAAGACTGTAATATATAAGCAAGCATTGTACTGTACATAGAACAACACTAAGTAATTATGGACACAACTGGTCAAAGGTGAAATTAAGGCATGCCTTAGTAACAGCTTGTCTAACCTCTGATCCTCAGAAATGTTTTGATGTTCGTGTTAATTATGTTTCAGATAATCAAGTGGGCCTGACTGACTAAAAACAGTCAATAACTGTGGTGACCATTTCTGCCAAAATTTAGGTTTCAAATACAACGTGCATGAGTTGAATGAATAAGCTCTTCCAAGCCAGTTGCATAGTGGAACTATCTGCGGATTACAGCCGTCTAGATGATCGTTTTAAATGTCGGTTGCGTAAAAATGAAAGAACGTCTTGTGAAAGATGTTTTTAGATATTTCCATAATGTCTGTAGTGTATTTCTAAATTATTATTACTCATATTTCATACGTTCGCGTCATTGATTTGCTAAATCAGTCTATGTTAGGCTGAATGCTGAGTGACCCTAGTATATGTACATATATATATACACAGCAGAACACCACTTGATTATTTATTGCTGGTTATTGTTTATTGTTCAAAGGGTTGCATTTATTTTTGATATTATTTTTTCTATTCAGTTGTAAACGTGGCTGATGGGCCATGATTCACATAGGCGGACCAATTATTTGTTTTTAGGCTCAGATTCTTGTTGAGTGTTTGCAGATCTGTATTCTTTTAATTCAGTTTTACATGCTTACTTTTTCTTAATTTCGGTCATTCTTTTTTTCTGTCTTAAGCCTATCTTTAAGTCTTGTTTTAACTTCATTGTGCAAAACTAACGAGAAATATTAAATCATCTCCAATGATTAGCTGTGAATCTCCCTAAAAAAATGTGTGGGTTAGGACAGATTAGATGCCGTGGAGAACACACTGCATGTGAATTCTGCCTTTGTGCATCTTTATTTTTTATTGTCAGTGTGTCGTGCGAGAGGTCATTTCTGTGCCATGCAAGATGTACGAGATGTGAATATTTTTTCCATTTGCATCTAGACATACCCTGTCCCTTTTTATGTATTATAGGTCTATAGTCTTTTCACACATACAGGTTTCCCCCCACTGTTCGGCAAAATTGTCATGTCAATGCAATACAGAGGTATATCCACCAGATGGCGCTCCCGTCCACTCTCTGACCCAGATGGAGTTGATTTGGAGCTGGCTGGTGCAACAAGGGAGGAGAAGGGAGCTGTCAGTTATGTAAAATTGGTGTTTCTGGCATGCATTTGGTTGTCTAAATAAATATTTCCTCTATAATTTCAGGGTGGTCGTGGGTGGATTATTTGTATATTTCTTTGATGTGTTTTTGGCAGCATTTGGAGGACACATGTAGTCTACCTGTGAATGTTGTTGACTCCCATATTGTGTTCGGTGAGAGGTGAAGTTACCACATCATGTAGTTTACGGTCTCAATTTTTAAATAGTCACAATAATTTTGGGGCATTGGCAAGTTTTCAAAATGTACCTGAGCTTGGAGGCGTGCAACACGAGTGAATTGGTGTGTATTGTGATACAAATCTGATATTGTTGCAGCAAATTCCAGCTGCTTTTAATTTCAGCTACACATTTGTTAGTTATTTAGTCAGATATTTTCCTAAAATACCTGTTGCCTTAATGGAAGCTCGATTAATCCAAGCTGGACTTGACCTTTGCAGAGTGTCTCAGATATGCCAACATGACTAACTAATATCTCATTATATTAGTATTCCAAGAAAGATCTAGCTTGTGTGTGTGTGTGTGTGTGTGTGTGTGTGTGTGTATTTGTTTATGCTACATTGGCTACAAGGTTAGTAAAACCTGAAATTTTTTGACATTGTGGGGACTGGTCTGCAGTCCCCACAAGGGAAAAAAATATTAAAAATAGTAAATGATGTGTAACAATGCAAACAGGTTTTCTGTAAGGGGTAGGTTTAGGGTTAGAGTCGGGATAGGGGATGAAAAATACCGTTTGGTCAGTATAAAAGTAATAGAAGTCTATGGAGAGTCCCAACAATTCACAGAAACAAAAGTGTGTGTGTGTGTCTTGAACTGGCATTTACTCAAGGTTCTTTTGGCACATACTAATATATAAATATATAATCTTTAAAAATCCATTATTAGAAATTCTACATAAAATTTGTGGAATTTTTGCCAATATTTCCATATTTTCCTAAAGTATTGTGTTATTGTAGAACTGCATGGGTTTCGAGTCTCTTTAATGAACCATTTTATGAAGAAATTGATTCAAAGATTCAGAAAGCATTTCTATCTTTCAAATCAAACTTTTTGCGACCAAAACGGCCTAACCCATATATAATATATAATATGCTAAATTATATCAGATGTCTAACATTTTCTAGTGTGATGGCGTTTTTTTTATTTTTTTGCATACAGCAGGAAGCTTGGTCCTCTCGATGCCATATTAGGAGAAGTAGCTCACAAACTTCATTTGTCCTGGAGCAGCTCGTGACGAGCTAGTTTTAAATATATGGAAGCTGAAAGAATGATCATTTCTTTTAATGCGGTGCGCTATCACGCTCTCTACGAAAAAATCAGCCAAATCATATAACATGAACCATCGTCAGTGGCAGAAATGTACTTACAGGCTGTGAGTCAGAAGCGCCAGACTGTCCTTGCAAAGTTGGAATTGCCCCACTTTATAGAAACAGCCTTTGTGCAAACCAACATTGTAGCTTCCAAGTTCAGGAAATAGTCCTCAGTAAAATGTGCAGCACACACTCTAATATTTGCGTTGTACTGCTCTGGAACAGTGTTGTAAATACAACTTAACCACTGATTTCTAGTTGTGTCCTCTTTTGGAAGCCCAAACAAAGTAGTTTTGCTTTCACAATGAAACACAGCATCTTCAGGACATGGCGCCGGCGGCAGCAACAGCAAAACAGCGAGAATAAAAGTCCCGCCCTCTTTCTTTGCCTATAGGTTTGGGCAGTGTTATGAAAATCTCACCACATTGTGACGTAGACATGTGGGGGCGTGTTTGAACGAGCAGTTTTAGGGGGACGTGGCCGAGTCTTAACTTTTATAAAAAATATCTCTGGTTTTGAGACTTTATTCTTTGCAACTTCAGAGATCTTATCTATGCACAAAGAGCTTGTAACACTCCAAAGAGAAAGGAAAACTTGAAATCGCATCATATGACCCCTTTAAAAGATTCAGAAAGCTGCATTTCTATCATCCAAATCAAACTTTTTGCGACCAAAACGGCCTAACCCAAATATAATATGCTAAATTAAATCAATGTCTACCATTTTCTAGTGTGACGGCGATTTTTGCATACAGCCGGAAGCTTGGGCTTCTAGATGCCATATTAGGAGAAGTAGGCGGAGCAGAATAAACTGGCACAAACTTCATTTGTTCTCCAGCACCTCATGACACGCTAGTTTTAAATATACGGAAGCTGAACGAATGAAGCCGGCGTTTTCTGCGAATAAAGGCTTATATTTCTGCATGTTCACAAAAAAATGCTGACATAAAGCTTGACTTTACAAGATGTTAAATATAGCGGACTGCTTAAACGACACTTTGTGGAGCTTGACAGCCGCAGTTACAAGAAACAGCAGCCAGATGCTATTGTTGTCATTCACGTTTAGAGTGACATGAAGGTGAGTGACCATAACAGAAATTTCACTTTTACCCAGTTCTTAAATGTTGATCTTATATGTTTAGTTTAATTTTGCTGTCTCATTTAGAGGGAATATTTATCTTTTGCCCATTGTGTGTTAGAAATTGTGACTGTTTATTGTGAAATAACAAAAATACAGCACATTAATACAAACTTACCGGTAATTTTTGTTTTGTCAGTTTGGCTTGCAAAAACACACACAAATAACACAACCAGCCAACATCTAAATATGGAGTCAATGTGGAGTCATGGTAATTGTTTTGTGTCAATACCCATGAGCTCCAGAAAATTGGTAAGGATCTGACATTCATCCATGACTGTTTACAGAATTAGCAAATAGGCCTACTATATTTATAGCCTACTTACTCTATATTTTAAGTGTGGAATTATTCCAAACAAATAGTAAACAGTCGTAAATAGCTATTTAGTTGCATATATGAATGATTCATTACAAAACTGATCGAATTTTTTTTTAACTTAAGCTTCCTTTTCATCCACATTCTGTAATGAAGCTATTTAAGGTCGCACTGCGCGCTTATTACCACTAGATGGCGTGCGATCTTTTTTTTTTTCATTGTCAATGAATCAGAGATGGATTTGGTTAAAATGTGTGCTGTAAGATGCTGTGTACAAAATAAAGCTCTATATTATCTTTACTATGTACTTCAAAATCTCTCTGACGACGAGAGAAGTATTTCTTTAATGCTCTAAACTCAATCAAAACATTAAGCAGTTCATTTATTCTGTGCCCAGGGTTTGACCTGAAATGAGTGTGCGCATGTAAGTGTTAGTGACTCACGGGAGAGCAACAGAAATGAAGCTGCCCTCGACACATCCATCATCTCCCCCACATCAAAAGTGTCCTCAGAAAACAAGTGTGTCATTCTGTATCCTGGACGTGTGTGTGTGTGTGTGTGTGTGTGTGTGTGTGTGTCAAAAGTACACTTATGAGAGCACAAGGCATGTGTGCGTAAGTGTTTGCCTACTCATGAATCAGAGTTCTCTTCACATTGACTGACTCACACACATACACCATAGCCCTAAGGATTCTGGGTAGAAAGGAGATTCAGGTCAGAGCCGAGGCAAAAAAAATCTCTCTTGCTCTCTGTAAATGGAATTACTATTGTACAGTTTGTAATGGATTTACTGCTGTAAAATTAATTTTTCTGATGAATTAATGGCACACACATGCAGTTGTCTGAATCAGTGTTGTTATTGTAAACTAAAACTGTTCAAAATATTAGATTTAAAAAAGAAACTTAAAAAATAGAATTGTTGCCTTTGAAACTAACTGAAATAAGTTTAAGTACTGAAATTACTAAAACTGAAATAAAAATGAACACTCACTTGAAGACTTTATGTATAATTATTACAAAAAATATTTTAATGCATTAACAATGCCTTGTAATTCACCTTATAATGCATAGTATGATATGAATAATTGTAATTACAGTTATAATGCATTATAATACTTAACTACTCATTGTTAGACTCTTACAAAGCATAATGCATTAAAACACAACAAACAGATTATTCCAGATGTAACAAAGAATCTGCAAATATTAAAATGCATTTTAACTTTGTTTATATTTATTTACGAAAAGATATTATTGTGAATACTTAATAATGAATACTTATATAATGCATTACAGATTAGACATACAACCTGTACCATGTTTCAAGTAAAGTGTTACTATTTTCCTTTTTCAGTTTTAGTTTTAGTCATTTTAATGCCTCAACATACTTATTTCAGTTAGTTTCCAAGGCAACATTTATCATTTAATTTCCCTTTTTAATTTAAAACTGATATTTATAGTTTATTTCATCTTTATTTTATTTACCAAAACAATTGGAATAGTTTTAGTTTGTTAAATTAAATAAATGAATAAACTAAAACTAATAAATTATCAAAAGCACATAACAAAATTAAACTTAATATAAAAATAAAAAAATATTTATAAAAATATGAATAAATTCTATAATAGTATATAAATATTAATACTAAAATAACAAGTAGTGCCTTAATTACTATCCCTCAGGTGGACAGGAATGAAAAGTAACTACTGAAACAACTTATTCTAGTGGTGAAGTGTTTCTGACAAGATGGTATATCTTTATATTTACTACATAATAGAAAAGACTCGCAGCTGCCTTGGTTGAAAACAGTACGTTTATATTTAGCATCACAGCACAAGTGATGAAGTCAGCAGTCAGTCACCCAGCACAACCCCCCTTAGCCCCTAATCTCAGGCTCATTATGGAGTTAAAATGAGCTCTGCCCTTGATGAGAATGGTACACTTCACCACACCTAATGAATTTCCCTCATTCCCTTCCTCCCTCCCCGTCCTTCCTTCCTTCACTCGCTCTTTCCGTCCCTTCCTTCCTCCGTATATCCTTCTCTATCGCTCTCGTTTAGAGTTTCAAGGCATAACCCTTGGAGCATGATAGAGGCAATCTCACCTACAATTTGCATTTATTAGAATATTTCTACATTTTCTAAACAGCTTGAATAATTTCCATTTCATAATTTTCTTAATCCCATTTGTTACAGTCCTTTGGTCGCAGTTGGGTTTTCGTTTTCTAGTAATCCAAGTCTCAAAGACAATTAAGCTTCATTTACTCAACCTCATGTTTGAGATCCTGTATGACTTTCTTTATTCTCTGTTAATAAAAAGAGACATTTTAAGGAATATTAATGCTGCTCTTTTCTATATAATGAAAGTATATAATAACCAGGGACTGTCAAACTGCAAATCGAACAAACTGCACCTGAAAAGTAGCCTTTATGACTTGTGATCTATATTCCAACATGCATAAAAACAGATCAAAATTAGTCATTGTTCACTAAAAATCACAATGATGCACATTCCTATTCAAAACTGCTTTGGAATATTCTTCAGAACGTCTCCTTTTGTGTTCCACAGAAGAAAGAAAGAAAGTCATACAGGTTTGGAATGACATGAGGGTGAGTAAATCTTCTTTGAAACAGGTGAAAACTTCTAAAGGAAGTGAGCAGAATAGCACTAGCAGACATGAGCATCAGCTTCTCAGAAACAATCTGAAGATCCCATTAAAAGAGAAAGCAACAGTGTTTCACAAACTATTGACTTTAACCTTAATCTGACTCTGGACTGAACGAAACGCCCATCCAGCCACTGTCCCTCCCCGCTCACACACAAGGAGCAAGGGATACTCTGAGCCTTATTATGTAATGGTTTGGCAAAGTTGTGTTGTTAAACTTAACCTTAAGCCTAGAGAGGTTAAACTGTCATTGATAATGTCTTTTACCAATGTCAGCTGAATATTAAGTTACGGATAAATAAATACAACAGGTGACAATTCTAGCAGACAAATGTTTAATAACATGGCAATATTGCATTTACAGATGTTCAGATGTTTTTAACAGCAAAACCACAGCAGCTCATGCCTGTGTCGTTGTTGCAAGGTAAGCCTTTTATAGCAATATTCACCATAAAAATAAAAATAAAAATAAAAATAAAAAATAGTAATTTGAAGTAATTGGGTGAAGTATATCATTCAGTCATAGTTACCCAGGGGAAAAAATGAAGTTTTTTAGTAATTCCTATTTGATTTACATTACAGTAATACTTTTTCTTAAAAATTTTTTTTAAATCAGCATAAATTGAGGCAAATTAATGAGTAATGAGGCAAAATGTTAATGGTTCTGCAATACACGTAATTTTAATGCAAAATTTAATGAACTGTTTCTTCCTTTTTATTTATATATAAATTTGTTGTTAATTTTTTTAAGTAAGTCTGAGACCACCAGTGAAAACATTTTTTCATATATTTACTATAATTTTAAAGGAATTACAAATTATATGATCAGCGAACCAATTTGAGTCTAATGACCTACATATATAGCAGTATTAAATTTTCTTTATTCATTTACTATAGTGTTTCTTCACTCTAATAAACTTTTATTTCTATCTTCAGATTATATTTAGATCCCCAGATTTTCAGTGTGGCCTTGACCTTAGTACATGCACATGTGCTTGTAAGTGCCTATTCCCGTGTCTTATTCTGTGAGTGTGCCTTATCCCAGACCCGTGATTGGCCAGTGGCTCGTAAGAAAGCTGATTAGAGGTGTGTGTGTGTGTGTGTGTGTGTGTGTGTGTGTGTGTGTGTGTGTGAATTAAAGGGGGTGTGCTTTCTGCGAAGAAGATGCAGGGTGCAGCCAGAGAGGTGAGAGTCACCTTCCCTTTAAGAGTGTATTTTTAGCCAGCCTGTTATTAGTGCTCATTGGGAGGGAAACGGGGTGTTAAGGGAGGAATTAAGCACGTGCAGACTGTCTAAGAAGGATGTGGAGATCAGGACGACTAATATACCACAAATGAAACGTCGTCCCTAGGGAACGAAGTGCACAAGGAGCTGTCCTTTCCCTTTTACTACAGCCAACAACAGACGGTCAGCTTGTAGTGCAGGTATGTGACCCTTTGCTCTGTTCTGCATCCAATTTTAAATCTCTTTGTCAGTTCTTTCTCACCTCCTCTTGCAACTCTGCAGCACTTTTAACTCTTGCCACATGTGTGATAATTATTTTTATATGTGTTAGTGACTATATACACTTGCACAGTCACTTCTGAATTGTCATCCTCTGGACAGAAATTGTATTATGTTTACAGGTAGAAATTATTGTGCGAGTCTCTATCAAAACTACCACACTGCCCTGTTTTGAAGACTAGTCATGATTCATATAAAACTCACAGCTTGTGTGTAACTTTTATTAACAATGTTTTATCTCCCTTACATTCATCTGAAGGGTCATGCCAGCCATATTTTCTGTACTGAAGCCCATATTCAACTTTAATGAGCAACGCACTGTGTGTGTGATTAGGTTTCAGGCTTCAGTTACACTTCTCTGCTTCTGCGTGCGCTGTAAGTCACCCATACACACCGGCATACATACATGTCGCACAGCAACAAACACACACACACTCACTGGCACATTGTAAAGCATTATTAATGCCTAAGTGTGTATATGAGTGTGTATGTGTATTCATTAGAGAGACATGCTGTTACAGGAAGTCAGGTGAGCATTTGTGGGTGTAGAATATATAGAATATACAGTACCGCTCAAAAGTTTGATTACATTTTTTAAGGAAATTAATAGTTTTATTCAGCAAGGAAGCACTACATTGATCAAAAGTGACAGTAAATCATTTATAATGTTACAAAACATTCTATTACAAATAAATGCTGTTCTTTTGAACTTTCTGTTCATCAAAAAATCCTGAAAAAAATGCTTCACAGTTTCCACTAAGCCAGCAAAACTGTTTTCAACATTGATAATAATTAAAAATGTTTCTTGAGCACCAAATAAGCATATTAGAATGAGGATTATGTGACACTGAAGACTGGAATAATTCAGCTTTGCCATCACAGGAATAAATTACATTTTAAAATTTATTAATATAGAAAACAGTTATTTTAAAATGTAATAATATTTCACAATATTACTGTTTTTTTTGGTCAAATAAATGCAGCCCTGGTGAGCATAAGAGACATCTTTCAAAAAAACACAAAACTTGCCCCCAAACTTTTGAATGGCACTGTAAAAACAGTTTGACCAGGTTTCATAGCTATATTTACAGTGGTGTGTGTGTGTGAAATTGTATATGTGTGTGTGCTTCCGCTTCAGAGCGTTAAGGTCATTAGTGTTCGCTCCAGCGGTCAGCCCTGTGTGGGGAAGGCTATCTGTTCTGGGCTGCTGTTCATCACTGTAGACGAGAGGGAGAGGAAAAGAGGGAATAAGGGCAGGACAACCCCCTAACTACAATAATAGTAATCTTTGACTCTCCTGTCATTGTATTTATCCTGATTGTGGTGCCAACAGCAGATAGTCATGATGGAGAGCTTAACTTACTGCTAATGCCGTTTGATCTGGTTAATTGATGTGTGGAGATCGTTAGAGCATCTGTGGATCTTGATAAGAGTCCATCTCCTCGATATAGCCCAGGGACAACAGCTGGTCACGCAAGGACGAATTCCCCCTGGAGCTGTGGACTGGGCTGAATAAGCCTCCACTGTCACATCACACAGCCATCACTCTGATGTTAAACAGGGTGGAGAGGATAACACGCAATAGTTAAAAAGAAGCCGGAAACAGCATTAAAGGTATCTGAGATCCTTATAGGTATGAAATGCATGTAGTAGCTGGTGTCTGAGCCTTGAATGAAAAGGTCAGATCTTGCAGAAGTGCATGCAGTGGACATGAAAGAGTGATACCAGTGTTGATTTTGGTAACTAAACTAAGTTGTTGTTTTTTTTGGTCATTTTTGGCAACTAATTGCAGTAAAATAAGTTGAAGTACTAAAATTACTAAAACTGAAATAAAATGAATGCTAAACAGAAATATGTAAAAAATAAAATACAAAAGCACATCAAAATGTGTTAACTTAAATTTAAATAAAAACTGAAAATATAAAAATAAAGGCTAATTCAAAATATGAATACATTTACATATAGTAGTATATAAAAAAATACTAAAATAACACATACATTCAATGATTAAGTGTGTTGGTTGGTGTAACCTTATGAATGGACAACTTATGGATCAGATTTTTACAGTAAGCATTTCTTTTCTTTGCCTAATTGGTTTCTGGTATGGAGCTGTTGCATTGTTAAAACCATAGCTGAAGATAAAGCGGATGCTCCTGGAGATCTTCCTTCCTGCCGTGTTTGGTTCCAACCCTGCTGTTACACACCTGTCTGTAATTTTCAAGAGATCCGGAAGACTTTAATTAGCTGGTTCAGGATTTTCCCTGTGGCCTTTTTTGCCATTTTTATTGATGAAACACTACAGAAAGCACTTAAAATGATTGGGAGAAGAGGGGTCAACAGGATCAGGAAATCACCACTGCTCAGATGCATGTGTGCTAACAGCTAGGCTATGGTTCAGACTTTTTTTTTTTTTTTGAGATAAAGCACCTCTGGTTTTTGTTTCAGAAGTGATTCTAGCATTATCACATCTCCATATCAGATTATGCAATGAAAATGGACACTTCCTGTAAAATCGGATCGGTTTTGGTCTATTCACAGTGTTCTAAGTTCAGAATGACTCACCAAGTGTGTTTTTGCATTTAATTTGGCAAATGTTTAAGAACTTTAGGAAATGTATTCAGCCCTGGATAACAAATTTTATCCCATATGTTTTGTTCTGAACTGGCTCAGTGATGTGTTGATCTGGTGAGAGTGATCTCGCAGTCAGCTTCATCTCTGCACAAAAGTGGGAATCAATAAAGGTTGCTAATGGAGACAGGATTTTCTTCCGTCACTCTTCAAGGCTGCTCAGACATAGTTATATTAAGTTGCATGTCTGGGGCTTTCTGGGTTTCAATTCATAGAACATGCTGTTGTTGGAGCACACTGAAAATCAGCCTTCAGACCTACCATCTGCAATGTTGTTTCTCTGTGAAACCAACAGTTTTGTGTCCTCTAACATTTGATTTTGAGGACAAACGGCACTGTCAGGACATACAGCCCTGTAAAGTGG
This sequence comes from Tor tambroides, assembly GCA_021397915.2. NCBI lineage: Eukaryota > Metazoa > Chordata > Actinopteri > Cypriniformes > Cyprinidae > Tor > Tor tambroides. The sequence goes on along the minus strand of JAFVLL020025896.1, from coordinate 24,868 downwards.
GTAATGTGTCCCTGCAAATTCTCCCTCTGACTCTGTAGAAGTCATTGGTGACAAACTCCTTCAGTGTGTCCTTCTGTCTTCAGGCCCTTGGCATAGCTATGAGCCAAGGACATATTGATGACTTATGGACATATTGATGCAGTGACTCATGATTCCTATTCAGCAGGAGATCTGTGAGCAGGATGACTGAGTATGTGAATGGATGTGTTTGTGAATGTGTGATCTATGCAGTGGTTGGATGACTAAACCTTACAGCAAGTAATTCACTCTTATGCACCAAAGTAGACAACTAGTGAAAGGTACAGTACTGTTTCAGTTTTATTTCACCGCTTCAACCATTATATTCCTCCTCAAAGCAGCTTGAAAAGGGTGCAAATATCACCAAAGTAACAGAGCAGGGAGCTAAGAATAAATTCAAGTACTAAAAGCCGAGGGAACACTTATAATAATGCTACAATATCAAATACAGTGCTGAAAATGTGGAAGTGAGAGTAGCCTAAAGTAAGAACTAATCATTTTTAGACCATAAAATGTTACCCCATGGTGTTCTGATCTGATTGGTTACACTGTGTTCAGCTGCTAAGGCTGTAGTTTTAATTTCTTGTACATTTTTGTCCCTTCAAAACAACTCCTGAAACTGCTTATACATTTTTAATTTGGAACCACCGTAAAAAAAAACAAACAAAAAAAACATACATTTTTGGACTTTTTACTCAAAACTTTAAAGAATAGTTTTTCAGCAAATTTAAATTTGCTGAAAATTTACTCGCCCTAAAGCTATCCAAGATGTAGATGAGTTTGTGTCTTCATTAGGAAAGATTTAGAGAAATTTAGCATTACATCTCTTACTCACCAATGGATCTTGTGCAGTGAATGGGTGCCGTCAGAATCCAAACAGCTGATAAAAACATCACAATAATCCACACAACTCCAGTCCATCAGTCAATGTCTTGTGAGGTGATTAGCTGTGTTTTTTGTTAGAAACAAATCCACCTGTACATCGTTTTAACTTTTAACCTACTTGTGGCCAAAATACTAGTCCATAATCCATAATACAAAGTAAACGCAAGAGATACAATGCTAAATTTCTCCAAATCTGTTTGATGAAGAAACAAACTAATCTACATCTTGGATAGCCTGGGGGTGAGTAAATTTAAAGTTTTAAATTATTTTGTGAACTATTCCTTAAAAGGTAATGAGATCTTTAACAACTAGTCTAGGTTTTTCCTGTCTATAAATTAACAAAAAATCTTGATATTAGAAAAAAAAAAAAGTTAATGGATATGTAATCTGTCAACTACCTAATTAAATATATTTACAGGCCTATGTAACATGCTTTGTGTAATGCAAAGTGTTCCGGGTCTTGTTACTACAAAACCAGCTACTCTCCACCAAATCGGTTCGCTAATTAGGGAATTATTGGCTCGGCTTGAAAGCAAAATAAACGGTAATTATGAGAAGATTTGTTAATTCTAAGGCGCTTTGTCCCTTTAATTCCGTTTTTTTCCAACGGCGACGTCTTATGATCACCTGTGAGGGGCGGGACATGCGCGTTGGATGGATGGAGGAGGGAGGCGCACAACTCTAGACCTACACCCGCACGGAGAGGCTCTGCTCTCGGGATGCGCGTTATCGCCACATAGACCCTCGACTGAAATGGAAAAATAAAACGCCATGCATCCGAAACAACCGCGGATACCGACGCCGTCGCCTTATTCCAGACATTAAGAGCCGTATCGCTGCGTAATTAGCTGGAGGGAGGGGGATTAAAAGGGAAAGGGGTCGATCATGGGGAACGAAGCGAGCCTAGAAGGCGGCGAAGGGGCGCTCGCTGGATTACCAGCGGGACTTGCGCCTGATGGGAAGGGTGGCTTCATCCAGATGCCTGCTGGGGTGGAGGCAGACCTCAGTAATCTGTCTGAGGAGGAAAGAAAGCAGCTTGTGGCCGCTATGGCCAAAGCGCAGTCCAGGCAAGTTGAAGTGTCTATAAATGTATGCCGTAATCATGATGATGATGTCCGTCCCTCCAGTGCCCGAGCGCTTGTGTTGAACGCGTTATGATGTGCTTGTGTTTTGATCAGGGCACTGCAGGTTGGCACATCACGACAGCAGCACCGATGCAAAACATGATCACACCCATTCACGCACTTGCTGCATGTTTACGGCCGTTTTGTAGCGAGATATTTAATCCAGCCCAATTTTCAGCCATCCATATGATTGCAATTCAGTACCTCCTTAGTGCACTTCTGTTTTATAGCTATACATATGGATAGAACTATCGCTGATTTGAACGGAACGCATTTTTTATAATTAGTATCATCATCGTTAATATGGTGGGTCACTGTATGTGCACAGTGGATGTGCATAGTATTTTAATGAATGTAGTTTTCTTTAAAGCGCCTTATTCAGTCCATCCAAGACACCATGATTATAGATTGAATTAAAAATAGGCATTTCCTTGAAAAATATGAATCCATACTGACAAATATCCGTCCTCTGTGTATCCAGATATCCGTTGCGTTCTCCATGCACACTCCATCTTCCTCCTATGGGCTGTGTAGGTGATGTCATGAGCAGCTTTGGAAAACACTGCCTGAGAATAACACAAGTCTATGAAAATTCGATCACTTGAAAGCACGCGATCGACATTCCCTTTGACATGATCTCATTCGTAAGCTAATTGAATTGTGTCTTTAAAGTTGCTTTAGGCGTAAATGTGTTATTTTTACCCAAGCGCAAATGGGGGGAGGGGGTATAAATATTAATATGACTAAATATAGCACCGCAAGCACAAATGCCATCGTGGTCATTGATCGCTTTTGCTTATTTTTGGGGAGTGTGCGTGTAGTATTACACCTGAAACCAAGGACCGTGTTACAGTTAGGCTATATATTTTTCGCTGTCCGTGGTGCTGAAACGCTTGCAGTGATGCCTAAGTGAAGAGCGCCTATCCATCAGAAACAATACGAGTATTGGACGTGGCGTGATGATCTTTTATGGGTGGCTGAATGACAGAACGCTCAAATATATGTAAAGTAACGCCCATGAGAACCACTAACAGTTTAAGATGCTGTGCTGAATAGCCATTGAGCTAACAATGGTGATGCACTGAAATTAAATTATGGTGACAATGGGCCAAAAACTAAATGTTATTTTAAATTAGCCTTTATTTTTAATAAATAAATTCTATTAAAATGATCATATTTTGTAAGTAATTACACTTCTTTTTTCTTCAGTTGGCATTACTAGAATAACAAAGGCTAGAGAAGCTTTACAGATGTAAAAACTGACATCAGGCTTTTGTAACTAGATCTGTACATTGTTTGAAATAGAGAACAATGCACTAAAAGAAAGGTGGCAGGTTGCCTTGTGACAGTCTCTGTCTTCTTACATGAGAGGTGGTTTCTCTCTTTATTGGGATGCACTAAACAGCCTCACAGCCCAAATGCAGCAAAACCCTGTTTATTAAAGCTCTAATAACCAAGAGAGCAGTCTTCTGGCGTGGGAACATTAATATCCTAACTGGGAAAGTCAAATATGTTTGTTAAAATTTTGACCACAATATGAAGGTTATAAGTAACCATTGGAGAATAATTTGAGTTTTTGGCCTTTTTGTGGCTTTAGATTCTGGTGCATACTTAGTTAGCCTTTGTCACATTAAATTATGATAAAAACACTGAAAATTAGCTTCTTTTTTTTTAACTTATTCTGTGTATTTTGTTGATGCAGTCTCTTAGAATGAATAAACTAGTTAAATATTCACTGACAACAGTAATAAACTGCATATGTATTGTGGGTATGTCTCAGTCTTGTTTATCTCACGTTGTGACCATGGAGCCCATTTTAGATTCACATTTTTCTGCTCCTTGAATTTTGCTTTTGATTAATTGATTTGATTGAATTTGCAATGGGCTTTGAAATGTATTTTTGGAATTTATCCAGAATAGCTATTAAGTAAATAAAGTACATATCAGTTAATCACAGATTTTTCAAAATCTATGTTGACTTGAGGCTAATGAATGTGAAGTTGACCTTATGTCTGTTCACTCTACAGGCCACCAGAGACTCAAGCTGGTGGCACCAGAGTCCCAGCAGGTCTCAGTAAAAGTCGGACTGTAGATGCATTTGGAGAGGGGCCGCCTCCCAAGCCAAAGCCTGGACGGAGCCCCTCCTCCCTCAGCCTCCTTGAGTCACGTTTCCGGCAGGAGCCCAAAGACCCAGAACAACCACGAACTGGCATGTTTTCGTCTGGCTTCTTGAGTGGGGCCAACCCCCTGAGTGCGGTCTCTTCTGCTGTCTCCTCTGCCAGCATCCCAAAGTTTAGTTTGTTTGGTGATGATGAGGAAGAGGCACCTGCAAAGCAGGAAGGAAAGCCTCCTGGCCCACAGAGTGGAGCAGGGAAGGGTCCTCCGCAGCAAGGCGGTAAGCCACCTCAGCAAGGTCCACCTAAAGGACAGGGGCCTGAAGGTAAACCTGGAGGTCCTGGTCCCCAACAACAAGGACCCAAACCTGGTGGACCAGGACCTCAACAAGGACCCAAACCTGGTGGACCAGGACCTCAACAAGGACCCAAACCTGGGGGACCAGGACCCCAACAGCAGGGACCTAAACCTGGTGGACCAGGACCCCAACAGGGACCCAAACCTGGGGGACCAGGACCCCAACAGCAGGGACCTAAACCTGGGGGACCAGGACCCCAACAGCAGGGACCTAAACCTGGTGGACCAGGACCCCAACAGCAGGGACCTAAACCTGGTGGACCAGGACCCCAACAGCAGGGACCTAAACCTGGTGGACCAGGACCTCAACAGCAAGGACCCAAACCTGGAGGACCAGTCCCCCAGCAACAAGGGCCTGGGAAACCTGGTCCAGGGGTTGCAGCAAAACCCAGTGGACCTCAACAGCAGGGTAAACCTGGTTCGGGGGCTCAAGGGAAAGCAATGTGTCCTCTTTGTAATTCTACAGAGCTGAATCTGCAGGCTAAAGACCAGCCACCCAACTACAACACCTGCACTCAGTGCAAACAGCAGGTGTGCAGCCTGTGCGGCTTCAGTCCACCAGACTCAGCGGTAAGAGACGTATCTGCTGCCTTCACTACGTCATTCACATAGATCTCACATTGGCCTCGCTTTTTACCCAGATATCAATAGGAGTGGCATATATTGTCAGATTTTCATTGTCAGTGTACAAGGCTCTATTATTCTAGTCTTTCTTTGAAGACATCAGCAGAATCAGTTCATATTTGTTAATTAAAGCTGCAGGGTTTTGTTTTAATAACCCTTCTTTGGTTCTGCCTAAAATGCTACTTGCACTAATTCCTCTCATCCATGAGTTTGGGAGGAAAATATTGGCACAGAAGGTGGAAGATTATCAAGGTCACTTACATCATCCAGACAGGAAGTGGAGGAAGTTGTTTTTCAATGTGTTTAGAAACTACATTCATCAGTAATAAAGGCAGTGATTATACAGACGTTTGGCATTATTCCTGGTCCATGTTAGAGAGAATAACAGTATTACTCACACAGTGATGAATGTACAGTGTTAGTCTTGTTTTTTTAAAGGATTTTAAAGTGTGCATTACAATAAATGACTCAGCCAAATCAACAATAAAAGTAAATTAAATGTTAGTCATATAATTAAATCAGAAATTCATGACTTTCAGAGCTTACTAATCAATCCAATAAGAATAAAGGATTACATAGAATAAATGATAACAGCAAGTTCTCCACAAATTAATATGTTGCATACTGGGTGTTTCTGTTGAGTGGCTGGCTATATAAATGAAAATATTTTGATTGCTATTTTCTAATGAGCTTGAGGTAATGGAAATGCTAATCAATATTCTTATATATTGCTGCATCTATGTTTATGTGCCTTGACTTTCTCTGAATGTTTCCACAGGGTAAGGAATGGTTGTGTCTGAACTGTCAGATGCAGCGGGCAGTGGGGGGCATGGAGCCTCCTGGACCTCCAATGATGAAACAACCCCCCAAGCAGGGTTCTGCACCTCCCTCCCCACAAAGAAAAGAGCCACCGTCTGGGTCTCCCTCTAAGGGTGAGCCAGGGAAGAAGCCCCCAATGCTGACCAAACAACAGAGTATTGCTGATATGGGGAAAGGAAGTACACCTCCAACTACACCAAAATCTGGACCACAGCAGGGACCTCAGCCTGGACAACTAGGGGCCAAGCGTGGACAGCCTCCACCTCTTCAAAAACCTTCACAAAGCCCAAAAGGTAGTCCTCAGCCTTCTCCTGCAAAAACTACTCCAAAACAAGATGGAGGGGGCTTTTTTGGAGGATTTGGTCTGGGAGGATTGACAGAGGTGACAAAGCCCTCTGCAGGTGCCCAGGCTACCGAGTCAGTCACAGGCAAACTCTTTGGTGGTTTTGGTGGGTCGTCCAAACCTCAGGCTGGCTCTGCTGCTCAGACCAGCGAGTCGGTCACTGGAAAACTCTTCAGTGGGTTCAGTGGTCTCACCGAGTCAGCTAAACCTACGCCAGCAAGTTCTCAGTCTGCCGAGAGCGTGTCTGGAAAGATGTTTGGTTTTGGCTCTTCCATTCTAAGCTCTGCCACCAATCTCATTTCTGGGGAGGAATCAAAGTCTCCCCCAGAATCCCCACCAGGATCGCCCCCTGATTCCCCCATTGGGTCTGAAGCAGACTCTCCTCCTGGATCCCTCCCTGACTCAGGCTCAGAGTCACCTCCTGACACACCACCTGCTTATTCCAAAGACACAGCATCTCCAAAACCCACAGCTGCTGAAGGAAAAACATCAGCGGATATGCCCCCTCCAAAATCGACAGAAGCAGAGGAACCTCCGACTCCAGTTTTAGGCTCTGAGGCCCAGTCCTGCTGTCCACTCTGTAAAGTGAAGCTGAATGTGGGATCAGGAGAGTCACCCAACTATAGCACCTGTACAGAGTGCCAGAAGACTGTGTGCAACCTGTGTGGATTCAACCCCACTCCACATCTCTCAGAGGTAAGAGTTCTGCTGCAACTCTTTGTTCAAGTGTTTTTGAGCAATTCTTTTCATTAGTTTATTGGTGTATTTCCTATTAAAACAGGAAGTTGGGCCGGAACAACTCAAAGAGCTTGTTCTGTTTTTAGCTGCCTGTAGCTTTTAGTTTTTCATCACGGCCAGCAACACTAAAAGACTATATTTATGCTACTTACATTTGCTTGTCGTAGGCAGGTGGTATTTATAATTTAGGAGGATGGGACATGCTTATTCTAGAGGGCATTTTTTGGACAAGAATTTGTGTATGTGCCTGTGAACAAGATGAGTCATCAGGGGGTTTTTTTGGTCAGTTTTCAAGGTGTGCATACTGTATGTGCTTCTTTTTTTATGGTGATCAAAGGTGTGATTTACAATGGGTTTTGGATGATCTATGATTCAAGCATTTCTCTGGAGAATGGCCTTTTGCTGTTGCTCTTTGAAGTTTTGATTGTTCTGTTGCATTATACATAAGTCTCATCATTCCTGTCCCTGTTTACTTAAAAAGCTTGACACTTCACTGTGTAATCCCATGCACTCTGAGCCTCTTCGAGTGAATGTGTCTGCACTCATAGTCTGATCCCATCTCAGATGACTCACCAACTCACTTCCTGTTGGAAATTAGCCTTTGCTTTTTAGTGAACTCAGAAGGTACTGAGGTATGTTTTAATGTTTTTTTTAAAAATGAGCAAAGGAATATATTTGAGAGGATTGTTCATCTAAAAATGAAGATTCTGTCATTTACTCACCCTCATGAAGACTGAATTTTAATTTTTAGGTGAACTATATCTATATTTAATGTGTTTATTATGCATAAGATTAGCTGTCATTTTATTATTCATGTTAGCATGAGTTGCCTAGATGAAGGATCTAGACCTCGAGGATTTTTGTTGATTAATAGGTTCTATAATTAGTTACTATATATTCTATAATTACCTACTAAATTATAATATATAGTAGTTAATTACAGTAGCTAATTACTGGGTTCCCACAGTCTTGGAATGCCTGGAAATATCAGGTTTTAAAATTGAGATTTTTCTTCTCCCCCACCCCCCAGACCTGGTAAAGTAACAAAAATGCTTTTGCTCTTTGATTTGACTGTGTAGACACTTGCATGCAGACCGGTGTGTCAACATCAGTGTGTCCGGTGAGGGTAACTGCCTGTGTGACTCAGAGCTAATAATTGTCTCCTATGGGACACAAAGTTGTCTTCCTGGAGCTGTATCAAATCTCACTGTGTGTGTGTGTGTGTGTGTGTGTGTGTGTGTGTGTGTGTGTGTGTGTGTGCAGGGCCACTGCTGGCCAAGTGGGTGCCCTAAGCAGAATTGTATTGTTGTGCTCCCTCCCCCAAATATTATGGATGTAAAAAAAAAAAAAAGCACCCACTATAGGGGTCAAAATAGAACTTTAATAAAATATAAAAGTAAATAAATAAATAAAATTGTAATTAAATTGTATTATTTACAAATTACAATTTTAGCTCTAGACAGTTACCTATGGCTGTTATTTTATTAATACAGTTGTCTGATTGATTTTATAGTCTCAAGCATTCAGAAATCACACAAAAGAAAATTGAGCAGTTTTTCTACGATAAAACCGTGGTAAACTTTTGTTGTGATGTCCACATGTTTTGAAGAAAGATGCTGTAGCATTTCTATCGCAAAAAGGTGGCCAAAAAAATAAAAGATTAAGTGGATATTTGAATTAGCCTATGTTTGGTCAATATTAAAGGACTTGATCGTTCTGTAAGTGTATTACCAGGCCTTTGGCTCCCTTAACAGGCATTTGTAACAATATGTAATGTTAATATCTAAATTGTTTATTTTGTATTACATTATGTATTTTAACAGAGTTTTTCAATGAGATTAAGCTGTGTAATTATTAACCAATCATTACTGCCTCATTGTTTTTATATAATGCATTTTAAGTCATTTTAAAGGCTATTTTTGGCTTAGGTCTGTTCTTATAACCACAAAAAAATCTTAATACTTCTTTGTAGACTATTATTTGAAGTAACAAACCCATGGTTAATTTGTGGTTACCATCCATGGGTACAAGAACCATGATTTTTGGTTTAATTCGTAGTAAAACCATGGCTAGTTTTTGTAAAGGCTGGGACACACCAAGCCGACTTCAAAGAACTAGCGGCGACGAAAGCCGACGGTGTTGTCGCCTCGCGTCGGCAGCGTCGGACCAAAAAGCTGCGCTCGAACACACCGCACAGACTTCAGCTGACGGCAAACTAACACGTGCGTTCTGCGCATGTGTGAGAGGAATTAACTGTTAATATCAGCAGCTATCAATAGTATATATTCGTCATTCAAAAGGAGAAACCAAAACAAAGATATACGACATAAACTCAGATATACGAAACTAATAGCCTATAGAATGAAAGTGTTTTGTTTTGGGTTTTTTTGTTTGTTTTTTGAGCAACTGGGATGGTGCCCCCCTGGGAGTTGGTGCCCTATGCAAACTGCGTAGTCTGCATATAGGGAGCGGCGGTACTGTGTGTGTGTGTGTGTGTGTGTGTGTGTGTGTGTGTTTTAATGTAAGTGTATTTGACTATGACTATGATAATTTAAATGTATTAATTTGAAGTTTTGTCCTCCAATATACAAACTTGCAGTGTTTTTCATAAGGGAAGAAGCCACTAAATTAAACTGGTAACCAAATCAGTTGCTGCAGAATAAGCCCAATCAGGTATATTCTGGTGCATTTTTTGGTGGTGGTTATTAATATTATTATTATTATTTCTTTTCTGTGAAAAAAATGTTCTGCTTACTGTGGTAAATAGTTAATTTTTGTATAGTTCTTTGCAACAAGAATTGTTATTCCAAGTGAGAGTACATCTTTAAACAAATTATAACATTCCTCAAGGGAACTTCACATGTTCTTCCATCCGTATGAACAGGTTATTCTAAGCAGACATGCTTTGACCTCTGCGCCGCGGCCTTTGATGGCTTTCACGTGTAAAACACCCCCTGTGTTTGATCGTGGGTTTGTACATCAGGTTGCTCATTCGCTCTGTAATCCCGTAAGTCTATTTCAGGTTTTCCAAGCAGATTAGCCTGAGCATGTGCGTCTGGTTTCACCTCACATGGTGCAGCCAATGACTTCACTTATTATACTGTCAAGAGTACCCTACCAAGATGGCTGACAACACTGATCCCCATTTAGCTTAGTCCAGAACTGAAAGCAGAGACAGCCCTGTCATTTTTAACTGTAGACAGGCCTTATTATAGTAGACGTTAATGCATGAGACTACATGCCTTTGCAGTGTGTTGTTTATTCGTCAGATCGTCCTGATCAAAAAGGCTCAAGGCCGTACAAAATTGCGTTATCAGGATCAGTGCTGAAGTGCTTCCATTTGAAGAACATCCTCACTTGAGATTAGATTTAGTCTCTCTCTCTCTGTCTGTCTCTCTCTTCCTGTGAGATTTCAACACTACTTGTGCTACTGTGACAATGTGGGGCGAGTGTGCATGTGAGAGTTTGTGTAGTAGTCTGTTTGAGCTAACGGGATTTAAAGGGCAACAGCTGAGTTTTTCTAAAGGCCACTTAAGGGCCATATTTTAAAATCTCTCAATATGTACAAGGGTTTAATATGACACACTTTAGCTTTCAAAGATTATCTCCATTTCTCTTCGTTGTTTCTCTTACTTGTCTCTCCAGTGGCAACACACCTTCTCCATCAGATTTTTCACTTATTCATGTGACTGGAATTCCTTGTGGCACTGCTCCTCTGCCTCATTCCATCCTCCTCCATGGATTTATATGACTTGAATTAGAATCTCCTATAACTCCCATTCTGTCTCTATTCTTTCTTCATCTTCATTCTTGGCATTTCTCGCTGGTTGTTTTGAAGAAGGCTGGAAATGTTCCCTAGACCATTACAGTCTGTGTATAATATAAAACACAAAACATTTAAGAATCGGCCCAGAATCCAACATGCTCTATTTATTTAAATGAACATTTTGCTCAAGACTTGCAGGAACATTTCAGGTTCAATGTAATTTGAGCTCAACCAACAGCACTTGTGTCATAATGTTGATAACCCCTAATGTAATTTCAGCTTCATTTTCGATGTCTGTCCTATGCAAAAAATCAAGTATCTGGGTTACAGTGAGGCATAACAGAAGTGAATGAGGTTAAGCCAATCACAATAAAATACTGACTATTGCAATATTATAACCACAAGACATAATCAAAATGCATGCATAATTTTAGTGTGAAAAAATCATTACTAAGCTTTTTTGTATGAAGTTATATCCAGTTTTACAACTGACGGAATGTTTTAAAGCCTAAACCCTACACAAGTAAAATTTGCCACTCAAGTAATACGAAATTTTACATATAAAAATATCTATTTTTCAGATGTTTTTTTAAAGTACTTTTATTTCTTAAATATACTTTTTACTTATTTAAAATGTGTGTGTGTGTGTGTATATATATATATATATATATATATATATATGTGTGTGTGTGTGTGTGTGTATATATATATATAATATTAATATTAATTCTCAAGAAATGTCAGTTGGCCCTATTATAAGTTCCTCAACATAACCTTGTCCTTTTTTAACTAAAATGGACATCTCAGAATGAATTTTTGTGGAAATAAACATCATGCTACCAATGCTCTTGATTAAACCTAACTTGTTCTGAACATGAAATATTACTTTAACTTGACAATATTTAACCCAGGACGTTTAATTAAGGTGTATCCACAGACTCTATTCAGATATCAATATTTTTAGTGGTCCAGATTCGTAATTGGCAGGACTGCGCTTAGTTGCGCATGTCATTTTAGCTGATAAGCAATTCAAGATCATCCTTTTATCGCTAATGAGGTAGGCATTGTTGGACAAATCAGGTTTGACGCTTTTTCTGTGTGGCACAGTGTTGACAGTTTCACAACAGTCCCACAGAGAACTGGACCAGGGATTAGATTTCACACTCTCGGTTTTTTTGGGGGGGTTTTTTTTGGTTGGCCATCTGCCTTAGGCTTTGAGTCACTTGCCAGCCACCTGATGTGTCATCCCTCCCCACAGTGCACCCCCACCTCAAAGATGACCCATTCATTCCATGCATACAGTCACAGACAGCCCAGTGTAACATGAAATCAAGTGCATGTTGTTTGTCTTTTGCCATGCCTCTATTCTCCAAGGTTTTGCCCACACGCTCATGCTCACTGTGACCCATCCACCTCCCACTCCACCAGTGTAATAGATTTAGCTGACTCCCCTTCCTCAGTATTTCCAGCCCGGGGTCAGATACAGCACAGCGTGGCCTCCCTCGGAGCAGAACTCCACAGTTTTACATAATCAACCACCTCCCTAAATCTGTGCATCCAGCAGCCAGAACTGCTTCATGCTATTGTGCTGTCTCTCTATAGCTGCAGAGCAGGCATGATCGCATTCTGTCTTTGACCTGATTTGATTCAGCCTTGATAAAAAGGATGCATTTCAACAGAGAATAATATTGTCAATGTGCATTTCACCAGTTTACATATTCATAAAAGTCAACATGAAATCATAATTTACTTTCTAAATATGTGTTCCTAGTCTCAGTGTGTATGATTCATCATTGCAAATTATTCCAAAGAAAAATATGTGGTAACACTTTACTTAAAGCCTTTATGTCTAAAACATTATAAAGAGTTATTAAAGGCTATATTGCATTATAATTATTCAGAATGTGCTTTGTATTCATTGCATTATATCTTGTCGTAAATAATTATAAACAAATTTAAAATGCATAGTGTATCAATAAATTGATGTGTTATGTCTTAACTGTGGTTACAATTATACATGAGATTGCACAATGTATTATAAGGTGCATTACAATGCATAATTAATGCATTAAAACTACTTTTATAGTGTATTGCATATAAAGACTTTAAGTAAAGTAAAGTAAAATGTCTTTCGTTTTCCATCAAAATGTGATAGCTTTCTCTGCCTCTAAAATATATTTCATGTTTTCTGAAAAAAAAAAACATTTCCACCACTCATTTCGACCGCATTTCAAATTGTGTTTTTATTTTATTCAAATTATGTGTAATTATTGTGTTGAATAGCATTCTGTGGTGGAAATTACATTTTTAACACATTTTAAATAAAATAACAGACTCCTCTGTCTTAGTTATAAAGCAGTATTGTTATATAAATACAGTATTTTGCTGTATTTTCACAAAATATTATTTACATAATTGTTGGTTGTGCTGAAAAACACACCGCAACTGAGGAACAGTCAATGTGTATATAAAAACGTGTCACCAAAATTGTTTGTTTGACACTTTGATTATATTATGATAGTTTTTTAAAATGTAATTATATATACACACACAACTGAAAAGTAAAAAAAAAAAATGTTACATGTATTGACAGGATCAGCTGGATAAACAAGTTCCTCCCAAATTTTGCACGTCTGTTTACATTTTTGCATAGAAATGAGAAGTTAAACTCCTTAATTCTTCCTAATACTTCAGCTCGAACACTTCATATCCTCTTTAAAGAGCTACTCAGCCTTCCTCTGTCTGCTTGTTCTGTTCCCATAGCTACAGTGCCGTCTCCCAATCTGTCTATTTGATCACATTATATAATGTGTACAGACGTGTGTGTCCGTGTGCTTTCCATTGCCATGGAGATCTGTCCGCCTGTCTGTTTGATTATGATGTTTGCTTTGTTTATCTTTAGCAATCTTCTGATTTCTAGCCTGCATTTCTGAATAACACCTCTGAGTCTCTTAATCAACAGGACGATGTGTCCATGTGAACGTCCTGTCACGCTGAGGCACCAAATTTTTGTTTTAAATATTCATTATTTATTCTTGGCTTAATCATACAGTGTGACTTAAATTGTCCCGTCTATCTGTAGTTTATTCTACCTGTCTGTCTGGCTCGCAGTCAAAGCTGTGCCTCCGTATTCTCTTGTACATTGAGGCAAAAATAGCCAGAGTGGTAAAAGAGTGGTAGAGGCAGAGCCAAGAATGACTGCAGGACATCATGGGAGATGTTCCTCTTTGTGGCAGCTAGCTTTTATTGCCGTGTATGTGACTGTGTGGTTTTTTTGGGGGGGTTTTTCTTTGAGCTCAAAAGGCTCTCTTTTAGGCCAGACGCATTCCTGCAGTGTCCACCACGTGCCATCCTGTCCCTGATGTTTTGAAAGCAGTTGTATTTTTAGATGTGAAGGTGTTTTGTGTGTGTATGGCGGAGAGACAGCCAGGCACCCTTTCCATTAAACCAAGCTCCAAACCAAGCGTATAAGACAGCAATCTCACCACTGAGAAATACATGTGTTATGCTGACTCAAATTTTAACGTGTGTATCTCTTAATGTGTTGTTAGACACTTAGTATAATGAAAACTGGCACATTTTAACCATGCAGGCAGCACCAGGAAATCAGTATGGTGCCAGCACTGAGTCTTACAGGAAGTTTGAACCTCACACAGACCTACTGTAGCTAGCTAATAAGGAGAGGAAGAGGGGTGGCGGATGTGAGAGGAGGAGAGAAAGAAAGAGCATTGAGAGTGAGAGAGGAGGCGGTGAATGATATTAGAATTTGGAGGAGGAAGTGTGTGGAAAGGTTATTGAGAAAATGTGACTTCCTATTTGTTTGCTTATTGTGCATTTATGACAGAAGTAGAAAACAGTTTGACTTGAATACATAATTTGGTCACATTTGGATCTATAAATTAAATAAAAAGGCTTATTCTGTGTGTCTAAACCTAGATAAACTTACAGTATACTTACAGTTACTATTATAGTTTTGATAATCCTACATTAGTAGCCCTTTAAGCATTTACCTTGGTAACCAGTGATTCTACCAAAATGCAGTTATTGTGTCACTTCAGTAAAACTGTGGTAAATTTGGCATCAAAAATTAAAATGACAAAAGTTTGGAAAGCATCTGATTGAAGGTATTGCCATAGTAATGTTTTTATTTATTTTACATTTGTAAAAAATAACTGTAAAAACAAATTTTGATGCAAACTTCGATTCACATGGTAGGTTTTTAAGTGAGTGTATTGCATTAGCGAAATAAGTCTGTGGTAGTCTTTGGGCTTTTAGTAAATTTAGCTCGGTTTCACACCTTTATTGACAGATTTCACACATACACACATTCTGGCTTTGAGAGTAAGCATCTGTGCTCATTGGATAGGGATTATAAAGCACAGTTTTCCTGATTGACAGAAATTGAAACTTAAATTCAGATCAGGGGCGTCTCCCATTGAAGGAAGAAAACATTTTTGTTACACCTTTTGGGACCAAGAAGCTAAAATCGCTCTTGAAATGGTATCACAATAAAAATGAGAGATGGTTTTCTTAGAAAGGAAGGATGGGATGTTTCTTTTTTTTTCCTACTGTGGTTTTTGAAATTTTCATTTTCACAAATACTGCTTTTTTTTAATTCAAAATTCATGGGATATACTTCATGAGATATACTTCCACAAAAAGTTATGAAATTAAAATGCACTGTTCCATTAACTTTGTGGAAAATTACATCCTTTGTGGAAAATTTTCCTTTCAAATAATCTGTAATATATCTTAGATACAATCCCTTATCAGCAGCCTGAGATGCTCTAAAGAAGTCTGGTATAGATTATATAGACCCTCATAAAAAAACTTCATATAGCTCTGTCTGATATTCCTGTCTGCAAACTCAGCAAGTATGAAAGAATGAGTGGTGAGAAGACAAGCGGTGTTTTCAGCCCAAGCCACAAATCATGTGACTGCCTGAACTCTCATTATTTCGCATCAGTTACAGTCTCTTCACCTCTGAGGCTGCTGGATTTAATGCCTCTGTTTGTGAGGCTAGTAAATCTTAGTGCTTTTTGAAATACATGAGTATGCTTGCCAGATCATGCAGAGGTGGTTTGCTGTTAGTGGCCAGAGATTGAATAAAATTACTCAAAATTGATGTTTCATACTATAATTGAAGTCGATAGCTGTGAGTCAAATAGATTCTTTTTTTTAATTCAGTTCGAAGTCTACATTGCCTCTATCTGATCTTGTCATTTGTTAAATGGCACATGGGCAGCTCGCTTTGTTGCTGATGAATTGCATAAAAAGGAGTTGAGCACAACTTTCATTTTCAAGTCCAAGTTTCAGTTTCAAGCTGCATTAGAACTGAGAGCAGACATCTGTTTTTGCTCATCATTATAATAATTGGCAGTAATGCGATTCAGGGAACTTTACTGCAGTGTTGGACCTGACTGTTTGAAAATCTTTACATTTTTGTTTTCCTAATTTCCTTGATTTGTAGTTGTTGGTCATTTTTTCCTTATATAGGAAGGATAATATTTCCTTCTCTTCTGATGTACTTTTCTGCATAATGTTGAAATACAAGTACCTTTCATAAGGTTACAAGCACATCACTCTTTCATCTTATAGGGTTTCATTAGGATTGTGTGTCTTTGTCCTTGAACTCTGTCCTTGCACACCAAATACAGTAATGGGTCTTGCCATACAACTTGTGTGTGGTATGAAATAACCATATCTCAGAGTGTCTCTGCCCTCGCATGGCACAGGGATCCCAGACATCCTCTAGATTTAGACTAAACCCTGCAGCAAAGCCAATGGAGAACCAAAACGTAGCTAAGCATGCCTCAGCAGTGAAGCCTAACATAGATCGCTCTGAATTTACGTCAGCCAGTGGGGCATAATTCCTCATGAGAGGACTGCCTGCATGTGGCATCTGCATCCCCCACAAACATGTAATATTCATCTCTGACGTTACCATTTGTGGTGCATCCAGTGTCATGGAGTGCTCTGCTTGATGTCACAAGGTTCAGTACATGTGGTGTTCTTTTTGTAGCTTTCAGCAGCTCCAGTGTTTTTCTTTGGAAAATACATTTCTGAATCTGTCTAAATAAATTCCTGTGGGCTGGAATATCGGGGAAACAGCCATTATAAACAGTTGTTAGTTTTAATTGAGCTGTGTTCAAATCTCAATCACAGCTTAAGTGGGGGATGGAATTTTTTCCCATGTGGTCTCTCAAGTAAATTATGCTGAAAGGATGCTAGTTTCCGTGAACAACCATAGACCACATTTCCTTTATTGCATTTTACAATGTGTTTCCTAGCAGATTTAATTGTCTGTAAATAGATAATTTTGTGTAGCCTACTTTTGTGAGTTGGAGGAATACCATACAGTATATCCACACAGCACTGCTTAAAGCTGCTTAATTTTTAGCTTGTTTTACTTCACTATTAGTCTAAGAATAAAGACCAACACACCCACCTCCACACATACGAGTATATATGCGTTCACTCCATATATTCACTGGCATCTGTTAACTGTTGAGGTGCAGTTTTTGCTGAATAGGATTTTCTGACAGAACTGATAAAGGTTCATCCCATTACTATTAATAATAAATGAACAATCTCTTAAGTTACATACATTTAAAAAGCACTCCAGAAATAGAGTGAGTTATCCTCTGCTGAAGTATTAGAGGTTTATTAGTTAAATGTGTTGTGTAACATGGAAATATCTCTGAATCAGAGTCAGGAAGTGTATTGTAGCACCTTAATTTTCAATACTTCATCTCAAATCTGCTATATTCCTTTTTTTTTTTACAGAAAGAATGGCTCTGCCTAAACTGCCAGACACAAAGGGCTCTATGTGGGCAACTTGGGGATATGCCACCTCCACCTTCTCCATCCAAGCTACCAGCCAAACATGAACCCACCCCTCCCTCCTCCCCAGCCCGTGCTGCATCCTCCACCCCTTCCTCTCCTGCACCTACTGCCACTGCCACCCCTGCCAAAGGGCTAACACGGATGCCCAGCGTAACTCAGGCCCCAGCTGACAAGTCTGAGCCAGTCTCAGCCAAAGTTGATGCTAAAGATGTCAAAAATACAGATGCAGAACAAGGGGTTACATCAGAGCCAGTACCGAAGAGTACACAGGTAGTACCAGAAGAGAGCAAAGAACTAGCACCTGGCACCCTGAATGAGAACACAGAAGGCGTAGCAACTATAACTGAGCAAATAGTTAAGGAAGATGCCCCTTCTTCACCTCATGTTTTAAAAGAGACAGCAGATGTTAAAGATGTAGAACAGGCTGAAACTGTAGAACAAACTGAGGACCAAGCAGAGGTACAGAATACAGAGAAAAGTGAGCCAGAACAGTGCCAGGTCCAAAAGCCAGAATATGCTAATACATTTGAAACGGAGCCTGAAAGCAGCCAGGAAGCACCTATAATTGATAATGTTATTCAGACTCTTCTGGTTAGTGACATGGAAGCCATTTCAGAAAAAGAAATAGAGCCACAATCCACTGAGACAGCAGAGACAGCCACAGAGATCAAAATGACAGAGTCCAATGCAAGCTCTCCTATAAGCAAGGAACCACATAGTCAGACTACAGAGAAACAATCTGAAGAGCTCACACTACCCTCAAATGTAGATATGGTAGATAACATGCCTGTAAAGGAAAGCTCTATCGAGACAGCAACTACTGATCCTGATCAAAGTAGCATAGGGGATGTGCCAGAGAGGAAACCTGAGGCCTCTGTGCAAATTGAGGCACCAGGGATTGAGTCCAGTGAGCCCCGTGATGATCAGCCATCCTATGATATTACCTATCAGGAAGAATCTGCAGAGCCAGAAAATAAAGCAGATCAACTTGAAAATGGGGTCATAGCAGAGGCCATTTTAGATAACGAATTAACAGAAGAGCAGGTTACAGAAACAACACAGTTAACCCCCCAAAATAACGTAAATGTATGTGACAAAGAAGAGCTTATAGTACAAATGCCAGAGATGAAAGATCCATTTGAAACGTCAGAAGTCACTAGCAAAGATTCTAGTCTTATGCCAAATAATATTTCTGTAGATAATAACGATGAGAATTCTGAAAAAAGTCTAACAGAAGATAAGATAGAGGTAGAGGACACATCACAGACACAATTAGATGAGCTCTCACCATCTCCAGTTACTGAACTCAACTTCACAGAAGAAATATTGGCAAGTGGAGATGAAAATGTCAGTGAATATAACCCAAAGGATCACTGCACTAAAGAGCTCTGTGTAGAAAAAGAGGATAAGCCACTGGAAAAGGAACAGATGAGCACAGATAAAATAGTGCTGGAAAAATGTATGCCAGATCAAGCAGGTGGAGATTTAGAGATCCTCGAGAACACAGAGCAGAAAGTCACTCTCAAGACTATGCCTGACAACATAAAATTTGAATTTAGTTCTGAAAGCACTTTCTCTGAACAAGAGATTAGTCCAGATAAAAACATAGAGGAGAAAAAGATGGGGGATACATACCCTCCAGCCCTTCAAGAAGCTCCTCCCATACCAGAGAAAAAAATGTCAGAAACAGAGAAAGTATGTGAGCAAAACACAGAGTCAGATGCTGTTATTACAGAGAATGAGAATGAAGGTAAAGTCATTAAAGATGGATTATCATCTGTTAATAATCATAATGCTTCAGAGATGGTAGAAAAATTATTTCCAGAAGAAGAGGAAATTAGGCAAATTCCAGACACTGTGACAGAAAAAGCTCTAGAACAGTCTGTCATGCCAAGTGGTTTTACTGACCAGAAAATAGGAGTCCCCTCATCCCCTGTGGTTGGTCAGAATGAAGACATAAAAGCAATAATTGAGATTAAGCCTGAAGAGATGCAGTCTACACAACAAGCCCAGACTCCTGCTGTGAATGAGATGGTAGAAAAAATATTGCCAGAACAGAAGGATATTAGGCAGATTCCAGACTCTGTGACAGAAAAAAATCTAGAACAATCTGCCATGCCAAAGGGTCTTACTGACCAGGAAATACAAGTCCCCTCATCCCCAGTGCTTAGTAAGCATGAAGACAAAAGAGCAGTAATTGAGATTAAGCCTGAAGAGTTGCAGTCTACACAACAAGTCCAAATCCCTGCTGTAACATCTACTACCACATTTAGCGAGAAAGATAAATTAGCCAGTGAGGAGCTGATGGAAAAAGCACTGGTTGTAACTGACCTGGAAGTCACCAAAAAAAATAAACTTGAATCTACAGCTAATTGTGTGCCCCATAGCCTAGACCATGATATAGAAGTAGTCTCCCCACCATATACATTCAGCCAACAGGAAAGAAACAAATCAGAGGAGGGGAAGTTGACCTCTGAACCACAAGAAAAATGGGATGGTGTGCTACAGCCATTGATAAAGTCTAATGAAATTGATGAAGCTGGAGAGGTAACTGTACATGTAGCTGTAGAGGTATAGATATCTTGTAGGAATAAACTTGGTTCATTGTGTAGACACCTACAGTATCCCACAGTTGATCTCAGGTAGAGGTATAGATAAATTGTAGAAAATCCAAGTTCATTGTCTAGACACCTACAGAAACCCAATGTTTATCTTTTATAGTTCTTATTTCTTTTTTAAATATAATGCATGTTTTTATTATTGTTGAAATCATAGCTTGTCAAATTCTAAATTCTTTTTTCTGTTTTGTAGAACAAAGAAGAGGCTCCTGTCCCAGTGAAAGAGAGTGAGCGTCTGAGGAAGCCTGGTGAGAAAGATAAAGAAAGCAGCCCTACGAGTCCTTCAGACTTGGCCAAGTTGGAAAACACCGTCCTTCCAATACTAGAAGCTCAGAAAACATCTAAAGAGGAATCTCAAACTGAAACTCCAAAGGTCAAGCGTCGACTGGAGGTGTTGCCAATGTCTCCAGAACCCAGCTCAGAGGATGATCAACATGGAGAATCTCAAGAGCAAAAGACTGATGCACCGAAAATAGAGCGGAAAAAACTTCTTGTTCCAACTGATATCCAAGGAGATTCTTTCGAGGACAGTAGTGAGGGAGAACCTTCACCTAAACTGCAAAGGAAAAAGACTGTTGGAGATAAGGAAGTAGAAATGCAAAGTCCTATGGATGAGGAGGATTTCATCCGGAAGCAGATCATAGAGATGAGTGCAGATGAGGATGCATCACCATCTGATGAAGAAAACCTTGCCAGACGGAAAATTAAACATCAAGAAAAGACACAAATGGAACAAAATGCAAAGAAAGATGAAAAGGACAAAAGCGAATCGTGCAAAGGGAGACGCCTTCTCAAAAAGAGCAGTATCAGTCCAGAAGATGAGCCTGAACGGAAGAGTATTGTCTCTGTAACTAAAATTGAAGAATTGGCTAAAGGAGAACAACCTTCAGTAGACAGTGGAGCTGGCATACGACATTTCAAAACAATTGAACTCAACAGTACAGCAACTGTACGTCAGACATCAGATGACGGTGAGCTAGAGAGCCTTACAGACTCTCCTGATGACAGGTCAAGAGGTGAAGGTTCTTCCAGTTTACATGCATCCAGTTTTACCCCAGGAACTTCTCCAACATCTTTGTCTTCTCTTGATGAAGACAGTGACAGCAGCAGCCCAAGTCATGTTCGGTCTAGTGGTGAGGGCAAGCAGCAGAGGAAAGCGAAGCACCGGCAGCCAGGTCAGATGCTTCCTACCATTGAGGATTCATCAGAGGAAGAGGAGCTGCGAGAAGAAGAGGAGCTTCTGAGAGAACAGGAAAAGCAGAAGGGCTCAGGAAAAAAGTCAAAGAAAGACAAAGAAGAGATACGGGCACAGAGAAGGAGAGAAAGGCCCAAAACTCCACCAAGCAACCTCTCACCAATTGAAGATGCATCTCCCACAGAAGAGTTACGACAAGAAGCAGAGATGGAGGAATTCCGCAGGTCTTCCTGCTCAGACCTTTCCCCAAGCATGGAGTCAGAACCAGAGAGCTTTGAGATTCTTCCAGAGAAGATTGTTGCTGTCCAAAAAGTGTATCAGTTACCAACATCAGTCTCACTGTACTCTCCAACAGATGAGCAACACGCTGATAATCAGTCCAAAGAAAAGAGAAAACACGCATTAAGAAGTGCGGATGAGGCATACGAAGAGATTATGCTCAAGGTCAAATCTCCAACTAATGATGGAAAGGAACATCCACCTGGTAAAGAATCTCTTTATGGGGGCATGCTAATAGAAGATTATGCATATGAGTCTCTTGTTGATGATGCATCCCATGAGCAGGAACCAGATAAACTTTTTGTGTCAGAGAAACCCAAAAAACCACTGAGATCACCTGATGAGGTTTATGAGGACATGATGCAAAAAAAGAAAGAGATTATGCTTAAGGAACAGGAGATAACACACAGTAAGCTAGTAGAAGATGTTCCTAAAACAGAAAGTGTGTTGCCCGAAACTGACTCAAGCGAAGAGCAAAGCACTATGTCATCAAGCACCACAGGTCAGTCCGGAAAGGATGGAAGACCATTATTAGATGCAGAAGCAGCCTATGAGGAACTTATGAAGAAGCAAAGAGCAGTACTAACTCCAGGCACCAGTCCAACTCAAGCAGGCCCTGATCTGATTGGCATGGCACAAGGGACAACAATAGCTCAAGTTGAAAAAACCGAGCCAGCACCCCTGCGAAGAATACTGCCTATACCTGATCTAAGAGTGACACAGTGCTCATCAGGTGAAGAGGAATCTGGTGAAGAAAGCATTGCTGATCAAACACAGGACTCTGAGAAAGCTACAGTTACAAAGACTGAACCAGAACCACTTGTGGATGAGGCTTTCCAGAAAACATCAGCCTCAGAGCCAGTTGCAGATGATTTGTCACTACACACACAAAGAGAAATAACATTGCCTGCAGTATCAAGTGATTCACAGGATGCCACAGAGAAAGATTTTGGAATTGAGCAGACAGGTGTTGTTGACTTGTCCAAGTCATCAGCCCCTAGTCAAATTGACTCTTTTACAGCACCAGTTCCTAGTGTAATTTCAAGACCGTCAGCCCCAGTAGTTGCAAGTGTATCACCTTTGCCCACAGTACCGCAATATATAGTACCCACTGTACCTAGTGTTGTATCAACTGCTCCACCAGTTCCTCCCAAACCAGTAGTACTACGCAGAGCTGCATCTCTGGAAAAAGCAGACATTCCAGTTCCTCCGCCCTTACCCCCTCCAACACTACCCAAACCCTCTGTGTATCCCAAAAAGACTCCACCACAGGTCCCCCCTAGAACTACTCCAGTTGGCATGCCAACCACAGGAGACAGTGTACCAGGAAGACAGCCTCTGACTTCAGGCTATAAGCCCCATGTTCCTCCACCTGTACCACCTAAGCCATCCTCTATCCCTGCAGGCCTAACCTTCAGTCACAAACCTGGGGAGACTGCTAAACCTCCCATAGCTCCCAAACCCATAGCTGGTGCTCAGCCACCCTTTACAGCCCACACACCTGCAAGACCTACCATACTGAGTACAAGCAGTACAGATAGTGTCCTTAATCTGAGTCCTTCTGCCGAAAGTAAGACCACATCTCCTCTCAAGTCCCCTACATCACCCAGGTTTGGCAAGGTTTTACGTGACACATATGTTGTTATTACTTTGCCATCTCAGCCCGGTTCACCTACAGAAGGTATCACAACCCAAGCCTCAATAAGTCCTAGCCAAGAATCACCTCAGAAACCACCTCCTTCACCACCTCAACCACCTCCACAGTCACAAACAACTAGAGTACCATTGGCATTCACACGAATTACTGAATCTATTGAAAGTCAAGAAATATGTTGTCCAGAGAAGGTAGTTTCAAGCATGAGTCATGTCTACGAGGCTATTTCAGCCTCAACGCAGCCTCAGTCAATTATTCCAAATGTTGGCGTTCAGGTAGTTACCACTGAAGTCCAAAGAACCACAGTGTCTGTTGTGCATGAAAGAACACCACCTCTACGTCCCATTCCAAGAGCCACTGGCGTCTCTGTTGTTCAAGAAAACATAAAACCTGAACCAGCTCAAGTGCAGAATGGTCATGCCTACCATCCTGGTGAGGTGGTGGATCTCCGTACCCCAAAGATAGATGCAGAGACATTCATGAAAGGTGTGGATCTGTCTTCCTCGGAGTCAAAACGACAGTCCCTTGCTATTGATAGTGGTGGACGTCAGCAAAGTGCTGTGCAGTCATCTGTAGTAAACCTAAGCACTGATACTTCCTCAGTCTCTGTGGTAACTGACAACATCACCATCCTCACGTGCACAGCCACTGTAGCTTATGGTAGTGATGCATCTCTGTCTACATCAATGCCTCTCCAACTTACAACAGCTAAATCCTTTGAGCCCGTGTCTCAAATTATTTACAGACCTGTGGATTCTCAACCAGAGAAACCCATAAATCTCTCTACAACAATGGGTAAAACTGTTCCTGTAACAATGGCTCCCACAATTGCAAGCAATGGTATTGGTGCAACTATATCCCCTGGTCTAGAAACAGGCTTATCCGGTGCAGTTGATCTCACCACAGTAAAACCTGCACAGACTGTGGTTGCAATGAATGGGTCCACTGCAGATGTTGTTACTGCTGTAATTACAGAGGATGATGGAAAACCAGTAGATCTTACTGCTGGAAGAAGAGCAGTCTGCTGTGATGTAGTCTACAAGCTTCCTTTTGCAAGCAGCTGTACAACTCAGCAGCCCTCAGCTCCATTACCAGAGGATCGCTTTGGCTACAGAGATGACCATTATCAATACGATCGTACTCCTTATGGTATGAGAGGTCTTGGTGGCATTAAACCCTCAATGTCGGACACAAACTTGGCAGAGGCTGGTCTCTTCTTATATAAAAGTAAGCATAGTTATGATTACAAGGAGGCCACTGAAGGCGCTGTAGACCTGACATCTGGAAAAATGTCGGTGGCAGGTCAGTATGACATTGAAGATCTTTCTTCTCGATATCATTTTGAGTTACCTCTACTTATTCCCAGCTGATTTTTTTGTATGCCTGCCTGTATTCCTTTTTTGGGAAGTCATTTTGCATGCTTTCAATATATTTGTTTATTTTTTTAAATATTATTATTATTTTTTATTTTTTTATTTTTTTGCATG
>JAFVLL020025895.1:0-94111 GCA_021397915.2 Tor tambroides | reverse complement strand
CCGACTGAGTTGAATTAAGTCCAGTTTGTTTTCCAGAGAGTGAACGTTTGAGAGCATGAGTGTTGGAAGAGCCGGTCTTGTGGGGTTAGCCCTTAGCCTCGCTCGTATACCTCCGCTTACCTCGCTTCATCCTGTCTCACACCGCTTGCGACGCCGCCTTGTGCGGGTAGCGTCAGAAGGCAAGGCCGCGGTCTCGAGGTCCGGCTTCAGCAGTAAACAAAGGCCTCGTAGCTTCTCAGCAGCCGCCGGCGAGAGTTTGTGTTTGTATGCGTTTCCGATATCCAAAAGACTTTGGCGATCATAGATGTGTTTTGGAGTGAATTCCTTATGAATTAGTGGTAAATTGACACTATATGGAGATGAACAGACGCCATTAAAAGACATAAAAGCACCGTCTTTGGGACCCGGAGTAGCCGCTGCGTCTGACCGCGCCGCCATCTTGGGTTTTACCCAATTCTTAATCAATTCTTATCAATAATAAAACAGGGTCCAGACCTGAGCCGATATTCACTGGGAGTGTCAATTAACTGTGTGCCTGTAGAAAACTAATACTCAACTGGATCTGTCCATTTCTTTTAGGCCTCATTAGCAAACAGTAATGAATTATGCATGATCGCCTTTTAAATCAATTATAAATTAAACCCTGCAATGGAAACAGCAGGTAACAGGAATCAAAGGAGCAGAAGGAGAGAGGAGAAAGTGAGAGATTTAGTTTCTGTCATGGCACAAATGGCCTCCATAGGAACTGCAATGAAAAAAATTCTGCCACCTTCATACTTTTATGATGTTTTAATGGTTTCTTTTTAGCTACTGATAGAACTGGAGTCTTCGTCTCATGTGAGCGCACATCAGGGGTTCTGCAGGTTTTATGAAGGTCCATTTAAAACTTTTTAAGACCATTTAAAGACCAAATTGTAGGGAACAGTATATGCCAATATGTTCTCTGAATGTAATTGTCTAGGGAGCAGAAAATGAGCTGCATTAGCAACAAAATACAACATTCAGCAGATCTCCATTAATCCATTTTACAAAAAAAGCTTAACTAGAATACAGAAATAACTTTTACCGTATTCTGATCACACTGCAAAAAAGTGCTGTTCTTCCTTAGTATTTTTGTCTTGTTTTCCAGTGCAAATATCTAAAGTTTCTTAAGACACATTTACAAGCAAAAAGTTTTCTGAGAAATTTATCAAGATGAAACAAGTTCATGATTAAAACAAGAACAAATATCTGTCAGTGTAGGAGCTCAGAAAAATCAAAGAAAACCACTATTTCTCTCTTCTAATATATCAGCTGATGTCTCGTCTCATAAATTGAAAGCAAAGATGTTAACAGACAAGGATCTGCAGATGCCACACAGGGCCAAGCAGGAGTGAGTCTAAAAATAGCACATGAATTTCTACTGTACCCACATTGCCTTTACTTCCTCCCCGCCCTCCCTCTGCGATCCATGCGCATGTCCCTCGTTGGCCCGATCCTGGGCTTTAGGGGCCACTATCATTTATTAAAATTGATTGCAGGTTGCTGTGCCAGTAGGAGAAACTCTTTATCTGGTGATCCGGCAGCATGAAATTACCCCGAACGCAACTCAACACGAGCAAAAAATAAGCCAATAAACCAATAAGAAAGAAGCGAGAGATTTAATCTGCTGGAACCTCTTCTTCATAAGCTCTTTTTCATCTTTTCTTGTTGTTTATTTGTGTTGGAGTTTACCATTGTGTATTTTTATGTGAAACTGCTAATACAATGCCTATTATGTTCATTTTGCATGGTTGACAGTTAGAGTCCCAGCTCTATGTCTCTCTCTTTCTTTTTACGTGTCAGAGCCCGGCTGCAAGGAAAGCATGTGAGCATTACTGTTGCGGATTAAAATTCAAATTGTGTTTCATGAGTTTATCTCGCAGAACAGAGAGAGAACAAGAAACAGAAAGCGAGAGAAAGTAAGGGAGGAGAGGAAGAACCAGCACTGTGAGCAGATTTGAGACAAAAACACAGAAGGTGCCTTCAGGTTTAATGTGCATCCATGTCAGAAGTTGCAAAGGTAACTTGGAGACACTTTGTCCTCCATTCTGGGTGACTTTCAAGCATGAAATGAAATCGGTTCTGCTGTTACGACTGATACCTCCCACTTTCTCTCTCTAGAAGTCATATGAAACCCCATATTTTACGCAAAAGTGTTCCTGTACTGTAGCTCAAATATTAGAGCAAGATGCTTGCAAAGTCAAAGTATGGGTTCAGCTTCCAGACAATGCAATACATGGAGGCTAAATTTCAAGTTAACCACTGAGAGCATCTCAATGTATCCCGTTGATGCTTCTCTTTTAAAAATTTGTTATTTGCAATTACTGTCATTGTCATGAACAATTTGGTTCAACTGCAGGATTCATGCAAAATGCAAGCCAATTAAAAAAACAAACAAAAAAACAAAACAAAAACAAAGAAAGGGCTGAACAAGAAAAGTTTCTATAACTGTGGTTATATACTAAAATATGTGGTGTATAATTACACATTACTGATGCTAATAACATGACTCATAAAGTATTTTGTCAGTTTTTAATGTCTTTTAAAAGAAATTTTAACGCTCTATTGCATTTGAGAATAATGTACAACCTACACTATACGTCAGATTTACCAGTGCAAACTGTCTTTTGGCATTAAAATAGTACGGTCAGGATTTACTAAAGACGTGCAGTGAAGAATTAGTGCCGAAAAGACATGGACACAGTTATTTTTGCACCTGACCTTATTGAATATGCATTGCTACCAAGCAAGTTTACTTCATCTGAAAAACCAAACATGTGGAGCTGTTTGTGATGCGAATGGCAAAATGTATTTGTTTGTAAATCATGCACTATGATAAAAGTGTTTTGAGGTCATAACATTGTACGGTCCAATGAACTGCACCAAAATAAGTCCATAACCTGCCCCTGTAATCATAATTTGTGTGAAAAGGAATAAAGGTTTTTTTTTTTTTACTGTCACTAGTGTTGATTTCAGTTGGAAACTGCAGTGAACTATATGTACATTTTTTGGAGTTTTGCAAACATGTAGGTAATGCCGCAGTTTTTACAATGAGCCTATGTTGTGATTATGGTATTAAGTTTTGGCAAGCATTTTACAAAGGCTACAACAGCTGAAAGCAACTTTTTGGCAACTGATTAACATTTAGCATGGCATACAGTAACATCCTTGAAAAAGTAAAGTTGGAGGAGTAATTTATTACATTTTGATGAAAGATTACAAAGACCAGCATTTTTTTCTTTTGCTTAATGTTGATGATCTCTCAGAGCATCTTTATCTTCTCCAGACTCTATCTGTTGACCAGGAATCAGGCCAGCAGACCACTCAAAGTATTAATCAACAGCTAGCGCAGGCCAGCATAACCGACCTCTGCTGGGCCTTCTAAACATCAGACCGCCTCCTGCCAAAGCTCTTGCTGGGGCATCATGAGCAAGAGTCGACGTTTCTTTGTGTTTGCTCATATGTGTGTGTGTGTTTGTATGCGTGGGAGTGTTCGCAAACCTAAACCTCAGCTAATATCATTACCAGTCATGCTGCTTCAATATAACCCCACTATGGAGACATAAAAGACCTCAATCAATTCAGGTCTAGACACTACTGGCCAATCAATAAACACATAACATCAAAAATAAAATGGAAAACACAAAGAATAGCTTCAAGCCTACATGGTGAGGGCAAAAAAAAACAAAGGAGGAAGAGAAGAGGAAAAATGAGAGGAGGATTTGGCGAGTCCTGCAGGCTCCATTTGTTTGTTGTAATCAGGTCTGATGAGCTCAGATACACATCTGCTGGAGTCTCAAACATGGCTGGATGGTATAGAGCAAAATAGCAGCATCCCGTAATCAAATAAGCACTTGCTGTACAAACGGCAGGGGTGCCACAGGATGGTATGCCAAAAAAAGGTAAAATTCTAAGCAAACTAAAATCAAAATAAAACAAGAAAACACTATAGAAGAGTATAGCAATTGAAAACACCACAACACAACAAAATGGTCAACATAAAGGGCACTATGTAGGGGCTAGGAAGCAATTTCGGACACAGCTTTTGATACACTTTCATAAATACACACCTGCGGACTCTCGACGCAGAGCAGACTCTCAAACTTTAACTCAAGTACAACAGAGTGCAGCGTAATTATGTTCACTCAGTGGGGTTTTATTTGATTCAGTTCTTGACCCCCTCCACGCATGGACATGTGATTGAGGTAACGCAGCAGACAGAAGGCTGATTACACACATGCACAAACTCCCCCAAACACTCTTATCCATGAGCACACACTAATGAGAGCATCTCTTCATTACCTTTCTGACCCCAATCAGAGCGAAGATCCCCCACAACCCTCATTAATTATCTATACACACACACACACTTATATTTTGTCCTTCCCATCCCATTCACAAACCTTTGTAACCTTCAGGACATTCTCATCATTTACAAGATAGATAGACAGATTTTAAAATGTAATTTATTCCTGTGATCAAAGTTGTATTTTCAGCATCATTACTCCAGTCTTCAGTGTCACATGACCCTTCAGAAATCATTATCATATGCTGATTTGCTGCTCAATAAAGATTTCTTCTTATTATATATTTTAAAAATTAATTTTTAATTATTTCTTTTACGGAACCGGGATCTTGTGTAAAAGAAAAGCATAAACATTCTTCAAAATATCTACTTTCTTTGTGCCACAGAATACAGAAAGTCTTACAAGTTTGCAACAACATAAGTGATCTCATCATTCCTCAACACTTCCGATGAGGCAAAATAACAGACACGACTTCACAATATGACATTTAGAGACAGAACACATGACATTTGTCTTATGCTTGATTACAGGAACAATTTTCACTGACGAAACATCCTGCCACCCACCTACCCAGCCTTCTACACAACAACATATAGACCCTCTATTTAAACGCAGTCATCTCTCAAACTGAAGCCTGCAGTTATGTACACGCATACACAAATGCATTGGCATATACGATGAAAAACAACTTGTTCTTTTACACCTGCATACTCAGCACCCAGTCGGCCACTACAGATTTTATGATCCCCCACCCGCCTCTGTCTATGGCGTATCTCTGCGGCACACAGAAGTGCTGGCCTTTCCATTCTCATATCTCTCTCTCTCTGCACCCACTCAGCTATTACGCCTCTACCATGATGGGTGGCGGCAGTTTAATGTATTTATGTCTAAGGAAAAAAACAGGTTGCACTGCCCCCTAAAGGTATGGAGGGGAACAACACAGCAGATGGGTTATGATTACTGTAATACTGTGTGCGACTGAATAGAAAATCAATCAGGGTATGTACCAGGGTAAATTTCAAATATAATTTTTCCATCTTGTTTGGTTGCAAATGACTTCCTGAATGGTTCCAGAGACCTCAGGGATTTTTTGTATTATAATAATAATAATAATATACAGAAACTACCAGAAAGTTTAGGATTGATACAATATTGTAATGATTTTGAATGTCTCTTCTGCTCACCAGGGATGCATTTATTTGATACAAATACAGTAAAAACTTAAATATTATTACAATTTAAAATAATTGTTTTTTATGTTGTTTTTATGTGGAGTCTCAAACATGGCTGGATGGTATAGAGCAGTAAAAATGTAATTTATTCCTGTGATGCAAAACTGAATTTTCAGAATCATTACTCCAGTCTTCAGTGTCACTTGATCCTTTAGAAATCATTCTAATATGCTGATTTGATTTGATGTTTGGAATAATTAATAAGTAAATAATCTTATGCTCACCAAGGCTGATTATTTGATCAAAAACACAGAGAAAAACTGTAACATTGTGAAATATTATTACATTTAATTTTTTTTAAACATATCACATCTTTTGAAGTTTCATTTGAGGAACACAATTAATTTTAAGTTTTAATTAAAAAAAAAAAAAAAATTGCCCCATGCCCTAGCTTTGAAATCTCATGCCCACTTATTAATTTATTGACTGATTGATTTAACAGCTCATGGTCACTGAAAAAAAGCATAAACATTCTGCAAAATATCTACTTTTTTTTGTTCCACAGAATATAGAAAGTCATACAAGTAACAACTGCCGTCACCCATCATTTCCCACTGTGTTTGGTTGCATTTTGTGTATATACACATACTCACTACCTGAAATATTAATAAAACTTTTCTATGAAAGGCTGATTGACCCCAGCGAAAACACAAAAATACAATTCAGTTAATCCAAATATAAAATTGGCAGTGGTGATCTCCACAGTAATTGGAAAATCATGTGAAAATTCACTGCATTTGCTCAGATTAAATATGTTAAGTCTCTAAAATCCCAAACACAATGAAAGCAACATTGTGACAGAGGATGTTTCATGGATGTTATTATACTTTTTTTTAAATATAATAAGTTCCTCTAAGATTATGAAAAGTCATAAAGTCATTAGCCTGACACTTTGAGCTATTAAATGGCTATTGGGGTCTATTAGATCCCAAACACGAGAGTTAATCTTAATTTGCCCCACATTTCTTAATGTGGTTTGTTACTTCAGTGGTTTTTAAAGCAGACATGAAGCAGACGGATCCGATGAGGGTTTATGCGATTAAATTTGCAAAGTGAGCTCATTCAATCATCCAAAAACTGGATAAAGTAATAAACAGCATAGAAACCCAGAAACAGATAGCTGAGATTAATCTAGCGCAGAAATGGCTATTTACAGCCAAAGCCTTTTAGCAGGCATTAAAATACACTAATATCTACACTGGGTGAATGAGAGCATGTTTGCGGGAACACTAGGGAAGAAGATTATTCACTCGATTATAACAGTGACTCAAAGAGACTAATCCTCTATAGACGACCGCCTGCCTGCCACCTTCATTTCCTAATGGCACAAAGAGGAATATAATCCACCTTTCTTGCAGGTTTTTAAAAAGCAGGCATCTTATCGTGGTCTACTAAACATGGATGAAAAGATTAAGAGGCAAAAAGGGAGCAATGTTACACAGAAACAATTAAAAACACTCATTAGAAGGATTACTCCAGTGTGAGAATGCACCTCAAGCACAATATTATATATCTTAACATAATCATCTTGAACATAAAAAGAACATTTGTCATGAACGTACCTCTCCGTGAAGTTTCGGAGGACAGTGAGCAGGTTAGCCAGCATGTTTGCCTCTCTTCTCGACTTTTCTGGTGCTTAAGATGTGGGTTTATCTACCTGGAAAAGAATGAATAACAAAACTGAAAATAATACACAGAATGAGCTGTTCACTGTGAGAGTTTTACTTATTTCTGGAGTTGCTGATGGCATTTAATGGCAATGTAAAACTGAATAATTATATTCAGTTGTGCCAATCAATAATTCAAGCATTTGAAGTGTTTTATTAGCACTCTAGGACTGCATGAGAATGGATAAACGGTTAATCACAATTATTTTGCTCAAAAATATAAAATAAAAAATATTAATCAAGATTATTTTCATTTAATTTTTTTAATCAGAATTATTGCGAGAGAGCATCAACTCACATAGTTTGCTCGAACGACCATGTGAAAAGAAAACAGACCACCTGTATTACACTTTTATTTGAGCAGAAAATCTGAACAAAATCACTAAACTGAAACTTACGTGTTTGTGTTTTTGTTTTTCTTCCATACACGTGGTTGCCAGGTTGGGTATATTAAGTAAAGCATTGGGCAGAAAATGTATCTATTTATTTAAAGCTCTGATTGGGGGTTTGAACTCCTAAAATCTGGCAACCGCACCATGAAAGCTTGTGAAAGCTTGTTACTAATGCAAGATAAAGGAAATGGCAAAATAAAAAGAAAAGTTTTCAGTATAAATAACCAGCAGGCAAATATCACAGATGATTTTGCTTAATAACTTGAGAAGCAGAAACCGTGATCACGATTAAAATATTATTCATCATGCAGCCTTGATACATACAGTAACTTCATAACCAAAAGGACCAATTATAAAACTACAAGCAAATAGTATATAAACAATTGTATTAATAAGACTGCTCTATTTGTATACTGCAGGCTTACAAATAGAGCAGGCTGCAGGCTTTACTTTTTAAATAAATTTCTAATAAATTTCACAAATAATTACAAAGAAGCAGCAAGTAAATTTTTGAATTTTTGAACTAGAAAGACTAAAATAATATATATATATATATATATATATATATATATATATATATATATATATATATATTTTTTTTTTTTTGTAAAACTTACTCCAATGATCTTTGTTTTAATTACAACTTATAAAAATCATTTTTGATAGTGTAGTAGATATATAAAGTCCCACAGGTGTCCAATCGAGTCTTGAACACGTTTAAAAACCTAAAAATCACCTGTGTGTCAAGTTTGCTTGAAAAGTGTGCTTGTACTACACTTTTTGAAAATAAATACCACTTGTTTTGATATTTTGTTATTTAGCACCTCAAGCAATCTATTTGCCTAATGTTGTCCATTGACATTCAAGCATCTAAATACTTTTTAGGGCCACTGTACACTAAAAACAATCTGGTGTAGACACAATTTTCACTCAGAAATCACAATTAATCAAATAATTACCAAAAATCTGCATGTAACAGCAATTTAAAGGTGATGTTTTGAACTAGAGAGACTGAATCAGTATTTTCTGGTAAAACATAAAAATCATATTTACAGTGTACTGTGGGTAAAAAGATGCATTTTCTCTCTACTGATCCAGGAACAAATGCTCAAACTCCTCAGAAGTGTCCAGTATAATAGGGTCATCTCTCACGAAGCAACGCTTTGCTCTGCATTGTGTATGTGTGAACTGGTGGGTTTGGATGTGGGAGAGTGTTGTGCGTGTGAAACAGATGGCACGCTGTCTCTCCGGCTCCCGCTAAGCGCTGTGCTTTCCCTGGCGTCATATGACAGGTGCTGCACTGCTGCTTTACATCATAGTGAGAATGGATTCATCATTCAGCAGCAAACACATACCTTCACAAACGCCCCCAGTTTATGTGCGTGTGCTAAAATTTCTGAGTATTTTACTGCCACATAAACCAAGCAATTACATTCTCCCCCTCCCTCAACCTAAAAGCACATCACCGGTCCTGTATCACACTTTAATGTGCCTGTAAACCAGTTCGATAAGCATGATGGTTTAATAATAGTGCTTTCCGTTATGTCGTAGCTGACTCACTACTCCTGTGCCGTGTCTCAGTCCACTCCCTAGATCTCTACATCATCAATCAATATATTGTGGACATAAATTCAGGCACAAGCAACAGCCTCGATCCACTAAACATTGAGACACTGATGACTCAGTTTGGTGTAATTATGGGGTCATACATCATCAGGTCAGAAAAGTAACTGACATATCAAAACTATTGTATAATATTTAAAAAATAAATAAATAAACATACTTATGAAGAATTCAGATGCAAAAGCCTCCAAGTACATCTGACGTTTTTTTCTTTAAAATTAGCATTTCTTTCTGGCTACTATGTATAGCTTTACATGTAAGTACTGGTACTTCTGAATGGGTTGAGGCTGGGATTTAGCGCATGTGAAGTGAAAGTACTTGATGAACATATACTATGTGTGGAAAGCATTCACTCAGTATCATTATCTCATTTTTGACCAAGATGGCTTTTAAAGGCTTTTGCAAAGGAACTCTTCATATACTGTATCATATATTATATATATCATATATACAGTACATATAATGCTTGTCAGACATTTACAAATTAAACAAATACAGTCAATATAAAATTGAATAATTAAATCTATAAATAAATAAATATTAAAATGTGAGTATTGTTAATCAGCATCTAACAACTCATATTGCTATATTATATTGCAGGATTGTTTTATAAGTAGAAATATATGAAAAAATGTTGTAACATTGTAAATTAAAATATTTAAAATGATAAAAATGTATTTTAAAGACAGAACTTAAGGCCTCAACATATTTACACTTGCACTTATCCTCTAAATATAGTTACAGGATTAAAATAAAAATTATTGTACTTGTTAATTAATCTAAATATAATATTTAAAATTATGTAAATAATTATTTATTATTTTAAAGATAGAAATATGGCTGTCATATATTTACACTTGAATTCATCCTCTAATTACATATGTGTAAATATATTAAATATAATAATTATTGTACTTATTGTTAATTAATCAAAATATAATATCTAAAATTGTATAAATTTATTTTGAACAAATAAGGCTTCGTAATAAATTTACACTTTCACTTATCCTATGATTAAACTTGCAGGATCATTTTATACCTATATAAAAATAACAATTATTGCAATATTATTGATTAATTCAAATATAACATTTAAAATGACATTCATTTAAATAAGGCCTTGTCATATGTATTTATAGACGGTTTCATCGGGCGCA
Organism: Tor tambroides; assembly: GCA_021397915.2. Classification (NCBI taxonomy): domain Eukaryota; kingdom Metazoa; phylum Chordata; class Actinopteri; order Cypriniformes; family Cyprinidae; genus Tor; species Tor tambroides. The sequence continues at coordinate 83,712 of JAFVLL020025895.1, read as the reverse complement.
CGCGCCTGGCCCTAAGTTAACTTCCGGTCTGTGTTTGTTTATCAGTCTGTCTAGTGGCGCCGACTACAAACGCAGTTAAAGTTAAGGTGATGAGTAATGAAGTTGGGCTCAGGTTGTTGTGCTGTGTGATGTGTTTCCCATACATTTATTTATTTGTGGCGACATGCCATGATATCAAAACTGGCCGATTTTTCAAAAGGCTTCGTTGAATAAACATGAGCACATAAGGTTAGGCTACTGCACGTTTAAAAATCAAAACGAGGCTTGGGTGTTTTTATATCACTGTATTTCTGAAGGAACACGGTCTTTAGAAAATTTTCGATGTCATTTTCATTTCATCTTGCATGTTATATGCCTGATAAAACAGCGTTTGTGAGCGGAGCTCTGCTTTGTCTACAGCCGTTACCGGGGAAACCTCTGTTTCTCCCGCTTTAAAGCGCCTCCTGCTGGCAGACAGTGAATTTGCATTTTTAATAAGTCTGATTTTCGCAGCAAACATATTTTGTTTATCATCAAAAATAATTTATTCAAGAGGGACTCAAGCTGTTGTTATTGATTCTATTTGGAAGTCTACCGGAAGTTAAGTTAGGGCCACAAAAGCGCGCATGCGCAGTAAAGTTTGTTTATGTTGTTGCCGTTGAAACCGTCTATACTTGCACTCATCCTCTGATTATACTTGCAGGACTGTTTTATAATATAAGTGTATTAAATGTAGCAATTAATGTTAAATTAAATAGCATATTTTAAATTATATAAATATCTTTTAAAGACAGAAAATAAGGCTTTGTCACACATTTACTCTTTGAGTTATCCATTGATTATTCCTGCAGTGTTGTTTAATAATATTCATTAAATATAACAATTATTGTTAATTAAAATATATGTATATTTATACATCATCTGAAATCAAAATACTGAGAAAATTGCCTTTAAAGTTGTCCAAATTAAGTTCTTAGCAATGCATATTACTAATCAAAAATGAAGTTTTGATATATTTACGGTAGGAAATTTACAAAAAATCTTCATGGAACATGATCTTTACTTAATATACTAATGATTTTTGACATAAAAGAAAAATCAATCATTTTGACCCATACAATGTATTTGTGGCTATTGCTAAAAATATACCCCAGCGACTTAAGACTGCTTTTGTGGTCCAGGGTCACATATTTAAAATGGCAAATGTCTTTACAGACAGAAAATAAGGCTTTGTCTTATATTTACACTTGCATCCATCATCTAATGACTTAAATTATACTATTTTGGAAAACGAAGAATTATGGCGATCAGCCGCCTCTCACTGGCTGTGGTGCATTTTGGGAATTTCTAGGGAGTGAACGTCTCACTGCACAGTGATGATTGTGATACTGAGACAGGTTTAACATGTCTGACTCTTCAGATAGTGAACTTACTACTGAGCTGATTGAAACATACCCTTATCTTTAAACTGTATCATCTTGCAAAGCACTTTGGGTAATTACGGAACAGTTCAGGCGGTATGTGACAGATCTAGCACAGTTTTGATTTAATGTGTTGTTCTCCTCTGAACACCTGAGTCACTTTTTCGACAACAGCAACAGTGTTTATCTGAGGGAAAGACAAAGAGAGAGTATGATGGACAGAACCAGAGAGCAATAATATTCACCATCATTAAAGTCCAGTCTAGAGACAGAGTGTGTAATCCATTAGCCTGCTACACTTCAATCGCTGGCGCGCGTGTGTGTGTGCGTGCGTGCGTGAGCTGAGTGTGCTTGAAGCCCAAAGTGCCTCTATCCATCTTAAGCTGACGGAAAGACGAGTGAAATATTGATTTTACTGTTCACACTCTAGTGAAGTACAGATAACCAGCTAAATCTGCTGAACGTGGCGCAAAGTGCAACACAACTTACAGGTGCACAATGTCACACAACTGAAGACATACACTACCAGTCAAAAGTTTTTGAACAGTAAGATTTTATTATATAATATATAAAATATTATATATATATATATATATATATATATATATATAACTTTTTATATAACTTTTTTGGGGGGGGGGGATTATAGAAATTAGTACTTTTATTTAGCAAGGATGCTTTAAATTGATAAAAAAAGTGATGATAAAGACATAATGTTACAAAAGATTTCTATTTCAGATAAATGCTGTTCTTCTGAACTTTCTATTCATCAAAGAAATCTGAAAAAATTCTACTCAGCTGTTTTCAACATAATAATGCTAAATGTTTTTGAGCAGCAAATCAGAATATTAGAATGATTTCTGAAGGATCATGTGACTGGAGTAATGATGCTAAAAATTCAGCTTTGAAATCACAGGAATAAATCACATTTTAAAATATATTCAAATAGAAATCATTTAGTTTAAATAGTAAAAATATTTCAAAATTTTACTGTTTTTGCTGTACATTGGATCAAATAAATGCTGGCTTGGTGAGCAGAAGAGACTTCTTTAAAAAATGTTAACAAACTTGCTGTTCAAAAACTTTTGACTGGTAGTGTACAACATGCACTCGGTGCAGAGTTTCTTCAGCATTAATTCCATTCAACGCAGTCATATTCTCCACAGGGGCTGTTTCAATACACATGCTCAAACAATTTGCAATGAAATGGTAATGATAATATTTTTTCACATTTTCCTCCTGACTGCCCAAGGCATGGAGCTGAATGGCATCACGCAGCATTACCAACAGCATTTATCTCGCCTCCCCAGCTCTCACACTCATTATCACACACACACACACACACACACACACACACTTAGAAAGTTTTAAAGTTTAGAAACTTGCTGTAAAACAATATGAACCATCACTCTTCTTATATAATGACAAACGCTTACTAAGAGAGTTTTGTAGTGTGAATATGACTGATTATGAAGCGCACTGAGTGTAATTATACCAGTATTATGAGTAAAGGCCATATGCAGTTGCTAAAGATGCTAGGATGTTGAGTGTGGTTAAGTTGCTGAGTATTTTATAATGCATTGTTATGCAGACGCTAGTGCATTCTGAACTACCCACCCGCAAGTTTCTGATCTCCAGATTGGGCCGCAGCAGAGTGTAAATCTATGGCATTTTTTCACTCGTTTTATTATCTGCCAAACTAAATATCTTTAATCAGATCTCTAATACCACTCGTCTACTCAACAAGCTCAGTACTTAGGGTTAGAGGTTCAGAAAAGAGCTTTGCCAAGCACCTCTAATTATAACCGAGGCATGCAGCAACAGCATCAGAAGTACAGATAGAAAGAGAGGAGATTTGAGTCACGAAAAGCAGATAAGAAGAATCTGCCGGGAGAAGAGACGCAGCGCTCAGCTGATGCAAGTGTGTGTGTATCATTTAAAGAGCAGGCTTGTTTTATAAGAGCAAAAAGACAATGTGGTCTGCAGAAGTGACCCCATGTAATGAACTCATTAATGATTACAGTTACTCTCAGTCTGAATAGCAGTGAAACCACAGGGATTATTAGAGTTGACAGCATGACCACATGCAAAGAGCAATTACACACTTACACATGCATACTTATGTTCACAGACATATCACATGACAGAATGTTCAAGGAGTGAAATATATTGTACACACACACACACACACACACTCACACACTGAATGTTGTTCTTTCATTGCATCGATTGCTCATTTTTCTGTGTTCAAAGAAACAATTTAGCACAGCAGCATCTGAAGACAGGCTTTTTTCTAGTGCTGCTTCATTTAAGATGAACGAAAATCTCGACATGAGAAAACACATCTTCCTGAAAAAATCAATCGGACACTTTAACAGCTGAGACACGATACCTCCAGCTGATATCCTCAAACCTCAGAAAGAAAAAAAAAACATAAAACTGAAGATACGTGTTGAAAGCTGGCAAGGAAAGAGAGCGGCATTTCTCTGGCGGGTCTGGATATCGGTTTCGTTATCCTTTGAAATTCCACAGCCTCGCACGTTAAATATTTTATGTTGTGTATGCAAGTGTGTGCACTTTGTTCACTTGGATCTGACACATAAAAGGAATATGTGTATCTACTGTCTGCTTGATTGCAGAGGCCAGTATGTGTGTGTGTGTGTGTGTGTGTGTGTGTTGAATTCAGAACTAAAGTGATCTGCTATATGCATGTGTGCGTTTGTCATGAAAGATCTGAAGATTGAATTATTGATCTCAGCTCTTCAAAGACGGTCAAATCGACAGTTCTAGAAAATGTAAGCTGCTGTGTTTATATCTCGTTAAAGGGATAGTTTACGCAAAAAAAAAATCTGTCACCATTCATTCACCCTCATTTCATTTCAAACCCATGAGACTTCTGTTTATCATTAAAACACAGATAAAGATATTTATAATGTAACCTGAGAGAGTTCTGTCCCTCCATTCAAAACTGTAACACATTAAACAGTACAAGGCATTGATGTTTGCTTACAAAACCACCACTGGCTCTGCACCCCTTTACCTAAATTCACTATTTCAGACTTATGTGCCCTCCAGAAGCTTGTGTTCTGCAAATGAACAATGCATTGTAGTGCCATCCCAAAGAGGCACAAAATCACTTTCACAGACTTTCACCTTAACTGTTCCCTGCTGGTGGAATGACCTGCCCATCTCAATCTGAGCGGCTGAGTCCTTAGCCATCTTCAAGAAATGGCTAAAAACACATCACTTCCATCTACACTTGACCCTCTAAAGGTCCTCGCACACTGAGTCTGATATTTTCGTATGCGTTTTTTCATATTCCTCATCCTAAAAATTTGTCACGCACAGAAACACACTGAGTCCAATGCATATTAATTAATCCTTTGCGAAAAAAAAATCACAAAACAATACAAAATGAGGATGAGAGAGGATGATTTTGTCGCCCTTTCTCTTCTTAAAAAGAGAAAAAGAAAGAAGAAATATTGGGTACATCCAATCCTGAGATATAGAGAGGAAGGAGAGTTCCAATCAAGGAGCTGTGGGATTATCCCAAGCGATTCAGAGTTTGCTTCAGGATGCCAGTGGCTCAGTTTGATGCTTTGCTAGCGATACTGGAGCCACATATTAAAAAGAAGACTACCAATTCTGTGAACTCAGTGTGCAAGCACCTTTACAGTGCTTTGTGCTGAGAGATGAAGTGGATCAACTTGTCAGACGCCATTCCGGATTTTGCCGTTCGATTGTACGGTGGCTCTGAATTGTCAAAACACCTCTCAAAATGCTTGCTACGGATGCAAAGAATGCAGAAAATCAAACCCGATCTGAATTTTTTTATGATGGACGAAAGTTTTGGAGGCAGTGTGTAAATGTGATTGACACAATGTGAGGCTGTATTTATTTTTTAATGTGTGAAAATTTTGGACGAAAATTTCAGACTCACTGTGCAATGACCTTAACACCAGAACTCTCTATTTCTATTTTATCTACTTGTTTTCTTTTTATTTATTTTAACCAAGACTTATTACAGCACTTACATATTATTGCTCTTTTGTTGGTTTTGATTGCTTCTATTGTTATTCATAGTTAGTAAGGTAATTGTTCAGTTTAGGTATGGGGTAGGATTAAGGGATTTAAAATATGGTCATGCAGAATAAGGCATTAATATGTGCTTTATAAGTACTAATAAATAGCCAATATCCTAGTAATACACATGCTAATAAGCAACTAGTTAATAGAAAGGTCCCTGGAACCAACAGAACTGGTCCCTAAATTAAAGTGTTACTGTTTACACTATATATATATATATATATATATATATATATATATATAGCATGCATTGTGGCTTGTGGCTTCATGATGCAAGTTTAATGCAGTGTTGTCCAGCTATCATCAAATTGCATTTCTACTCCAATTTTATGAAAAATGTCTTATGCAAATCTAATCAAATAATGAGATGATGATGTGAAAAACAGCTGATTTTGCTCCTGAAAAGTGCACAATGTCAATGTCAAGGTCAACAAGCTGGCATCATAAAGTGACATTGTACTGCAAAACTAACCACAGCAAGCATATCTACAATATTAACAAGCATGACATAGTAAGAGCAGTTTGGTCACAAGCTATTGTGAACACAGGAGGAGGGAGAGAGACAGTAAGTAGAGGTGTTAATGCAATTTTGATCCACACAGCAGTCCTCCAGAGAGGCAGATGGGACAGGGGAGACCTGCTCCATAATTTCTTGTTCCTGTATGACTCACAGGCCAAACAGCAGGTGTGTTCTGTCAGCGGAAGCGACATGTCCTGTCCTGTGTGTGTGTGTGTGTGTGTGTGTGTATGTGCTTTACACACATGTTCCATCATCTTTTGCTCTTATCTCAAGCATGTGTACTGAGGGAAAGCAGTTGGTCACAAGAGCAGCAGGCAGTTATTGGGTGAGGGTGTTATGTTAGATACATTGTGTTATGATACAAGAAGGATGCTTGTGTACCAGTTCGTGATGAGGAAATAACAAAAAAAAAAAAAAAAAAATTCAAATGAACATTTTGTAACGGAAACTTCCTCCTGTATTATATTGATTGTGTCAGTGTGTGTGAGTCTGTGCCTTGGACTACTAGTGCATGACCTTCCTTGGCTCGAGACATATATTTAAAAAAAAAAAATCCATGACCTTTTGAACAGCCAAACAAGAACACAAACACTAAAACAATCACACACAGACACACACACACACACACACACACACACACACACACACACACACACACACACACACACACACAATCTCAGGTTTAAATCTGGGTATGTGAGAAGCAATCAATACAAATTTTTGTCTTATGCAGCAGAAGCTAAATCTGCTCTTACCACGTTTTCTTGTTGTTTTGAATTGGTTTTGAACCTCTTTACCCTTCAACCATTATGTCTTTGACACATATTAACCCAATCTGTGAAATCTGAGCATTCTCTATCAGAGAAAGCTACTCTTTATCTGAGCTTCAGCCCTCTTCCTCTTCTTATGAACTCAGACTAGTTGTTGTTGAATCCTTTGACTTTGATCCTCCTCCATTTCTTTTTTGCCACGGGTAAATATGAACGTCATTGTGCTTTCTTAGTCTCCTACAACCCCCTACACCATTTTTCTCACATCAAACCAGCTTCTAATGCTGTTTCACTTTCATATTTTACACCTCTGCTCTATAGACAGATATTTGAGACTTTTTTTATTATCAGCAAGTATTTCTGTTTAGCCAATAAGTGTTTGATTTTCATTTTGACAGTACCACAATACAAAAAAGTAACAGTCATTATGCAAATATCTGATTAATAAACTTATAACATTTATTTCTTAGTGGGGCATTAGACATTAAATAGATATTTAACTCTAGCTATTTTAAACTGTATTGTATGTCTTTCATTATTCTTGCATTATTAAGACATTACCAATAGTTAAATATAGAAACTATTTAACAGAAAAAAAGTTTAGGCTGCTTCCATTTTGAGTGTTTCCGTGTGACATTTCAGTTGGAGCTACAAGGACAAGAACACTACTTACAAGTCAGAATCACGCAAACAAGGTAATTCTGACATGGTGTGAATGCACCTTTAATACATGATATTCTATAACCAAATACACAAACACAAAGAGTAAACAATTCACTAATTCATTTTTTATTAATACTTTACAGAATTGAAAAAAAGTATAATAAAAAAAAAGGTTTAAAATAAACATTTCCCTCATCCACCATCCTTGAGTTTATCGCACACATTCAGGTAGATTCATTCTCTCATCTTTGTTCGTCTCTTCAGTGTAGTTTTTGTTGGATTGATTAACTGATTATTGTGTTTGCTCATTATCTGACTGCTTGACAGCCCACACAGGCCTGTTTTAACAAGCTCTGCAGCAGGGGCCCAAAACCCTGGCCTTCGTTAAGCCTCGTTAGACTCGTTAACAGTCATTAGAGCGCTCTTAATTGCTCCACCGCAGTGCCAGTCCATAGTGGGCAGCGGTGTGTGTACCGTATCCCTCTAAAAGCAGTCAAGGACCATCTTTTAAAGAGAAAACACACACACCAAATCTTGCATGCTATTTTAAGTACTGTACTTTTCTTTCTACATCGCTTTTATCTCCTTCTATCCTCTCTATACTCAGAATAATCTTTGAACTATACTTGAATATCTTCAGCTTGAAATCTGATAGAGAAGCCAGAAATGTTAAAGAACAAGTGTGTGAGTGTATGCTTGAAAGTACAGATAAACAGAAAACAGGAAAATATTCAGGCATATTCATGTGTTTTTGAGATCATTCACGTTTATTACACAGCCAACAGCTTGGCTTCTCCAGACGGCATGCAAATACATGTACACACACCGTGTCACACTTGTCCACTTCACAAGGAGCTTGTGTGGGTCAAGACTTTCCCGCCAGACCAGGATCAATTTTCTACATCTGTCAGCTTCCATTAAAAGTCAGCTGCATCACACACACAAACACACACCTTTGTGCTGTCCGGTCTGACCGCCAGCAGAGCGAGCCCCACGACGCTAATGACGTGTTTACAAATCAGGGTTGACTTCCTCTCACTCTCGCAGATCGTGTGAGGGTGTGTTGGTGAGTTCACATGTAAACTGTTCTGGAAAGCATGCATTTCTACAGCCAGCTCTGATAACCTCCTTTAGTTGATGTTATGAGTTTGCTCCAGTCGATATATTGGTTATAGATATATAGATGGTTTACAGCTAGTCCAAGCTGGTTTAGGTGGTTGACCAACACACTTGAGCATCTTGGACTTCCAAGATTTCCTGACCCATCATGACAAGATTTTGATGAAACTTATAATTACAGAGAAATAAACCCACTCAAACTCATCTGAAAAAACAAACAAAAAAAACATACTAACCCACACTACTGTACAAAATTTTGGAGTAAGTAATTATTATTTTTTTTTGGAAAGACATTTTTATTAAGCTTAAATGCACTAAACTGATCAAAACAGTGACAGAAAAGACATTTATAATGTTACAAAAGATCAATATTTCAAATAAATGCTGTTCTTTTGAATGTTCTATTCATCAAAGAATCCCGAAAAAATCAAGTTTCCTCAAAAAATATTAAGCAGCACAACACTGATAATAACAAGAAATGTTTCTTGAACAGCAAATCAGCATATTAGAATGATTTCTGAAAAATCACGTGACACTGAAGACTAGAGTAATGATGCTGAAATTTCAATATATTTACAATATATTCACATAGAAAACAGTTATTTTATATTGCAATAATTTTTCACAATATTACTGTTTTTACTGTATTTTTGATCAAATAATTGCAGCCTTGGTGAGCATAAGAGACTTTTTCTGAAACTTTACTGACCTAAAAATTGTGAACAGTAGTGTATTTTTTGCAAAACTTTGCCATTCCAAGAAAGTTTTTGTAAATATTACAATATAAACATTAAGCCTTTTTTCTTTCTTTTTTTCTTCTTCTTGATGACTATATGCTTATATACTTTTGGTTCAAAGTCTGGTAGTCTCAAACTGCAGCTTATTCTGGCCAGTAATTGCCCACTTAGACAGCAAGAGACTGCATGATGGCCGTGTTAAACCACCAACCACAGTTCAGTTGTTATGTGCTGTTTTTATGTGTTGTTGGGTTGAAACTGATTATAGCACAATAATAGAAAAAATGATTCATCAGTCTTCCAACTGATTGCACAGGAAAAAACAAAAACAAAGGAAAAGACACATAAACAATATGGAATGTACAGTTCAGTTCTGCTCACAGAAATAAAAATTTACTTAAGTACAAACAGTGTCAGAAAAGATACCTTTTAATGATTTGATGCCACAAACCGGACAAATGTTGACATATCCAATCATTAGTTATTCCTCAAAGGTCTCCTGGAAGCTGCTAAATAAAATTGAAATGGGATTTTTCATTTTTGTGTGCAATATGTATCAGGCCGGTCAGCATGTAATCTCAAAAAATGGCAGTGTTGAAAAGCACTAAGCAGGTTGCCTGACTCTTTGAAGTGATGTCAACATATGCTTAATTGGAGACTCTCATTAAGTCTTGTGAAAGAGCAACGGGTTGGCTGTTTAAAACACAGGATACTCCCACCGGCCAATGTGGAGCAGAACTCACTTTTAATGGCTGACAAAACACTGAAACAGCCAAATGAAGCTGAGAGGTCTCAGTCTGCTATAGCTGATGATCAAAAGCTCTATTTAACCCTCGCTAAACACCCGCCTGACTCTCCGTCCTCCATGCTCGCACACATAATAATAACCCAGGTGAGTTTCATTTCCATGTAAGCAGCAGGCAGTTTAGCTCCAGTCCACTGCCTGAAATAGCTTCAGCCTCCCTGGAGACCTGACTCACACTCACCCAAGCCTAACATCTGTGAGAGGACCGACTCTTAGCGAATCAGCTGAGCTCTTCGCTGTGAGGTCTGAGATGAACCAGTGTCTGGATCAGTAAATTCATCCGAGACCCTGAATGTTCAAAGTAATCTGAATGCAGTCAACATCATTACAAATAAAACAGCATGTGCATCCCGCCCTGTTAATAGCTGAAAAACTGCACACCGCCAATCATCATGCCAGCCAGACTGAGTTTATTAGAATCATGCAAATATTGCGCAAATCTCTGGAGGAAACAAAAATAATACAAGAAATATCATGCAATGCTCTGGAGACAAGACGACAGACAACAGTATAAATAAGCAAACTATTGTTATTATATTTAACTGGTGAGTTTAGTTACACAAACAGTCCACCCAAGACATTTTTTCTTGCATTTATAGCTGCACTATTACGTAAAATGAGGAATTTTGTTGCCTTTTTGCACTACATGTGTGTAAATTTCAACCTGCTCTCATGACAAAAACATACCTGTGGGAATGTAAGGAGTGAATTTATTTCCTTCTAAAACTTAATTCCATGCAATAAAGCCATAAAACTAATCTGGAGAAGAGATCTCAAAAGACAACAAACAGCACCGATCTCCTTGCTCATTTGCAACCCCCTTCTCCCCCTGCCATCTCTGCCTCTCCCTTTTCCCCCAAAAGGTTCATTAAGAATATCCAAGTGTTATATCTTGTGAATGTTGTTTTTCCCTTTCATGTTTGGTATCATTTTAAAGGTTTCTCATGATTGGTGGGCTGGCCTCTAATTTCAGTAGTCATTTCATTATGAGAAAGATTGAAAACTTTTGTAGAATTGTGTTCTGCTGAGGAGGGGGTGTGTCCCCCTTTAGGGGTCTGCGGGAATGTTTATCCATCTTCATCCAGATGCGACCCTGGAGCACTAAAACCAAAAATACCAAAAGGTCTTTTATGTTTTTACAACTGATCTGAAGCTTTGTTATCTGGGTATATAAGGGAGGTGACAAAACACTACTTTGCGATTCTGTAGCCAGATCAGCCCGTAGTGTGGAGTGTATTTCATATGGTCTATACTATGTATCTTCCTGAAGTCAGGTATATTTTTTACTCTTAAGTTTCATCTTTGAACAACTGATGTTATGTATTTTCGTATTTCTAAATTGGCTTTTAATAATTTTCATTATGTAATTGGCATAATACAGCTTTACCTGACTAATAATAAATTGTTATATTTGATTTATTCTGATCTCTTCTGAAATCATTCTTTCCAGTAGATTAGAGTTGTAGTCTAGTGTTTCCACAAATCTGCGTCCAGGACAGGTCATACTTAAGTACCAATAAATGAAGCGGGGCTCATCATTAGGGATCTTCTGATTTCTGTCTGTCACTGGCTTAACAAGTTACAGTTTTCGTGATTATAGAAAAAAATTCACTTTTTATTATGTGCTAGCAGGGTGCAGCCTATTTAAAGGTATTATAATCACCCCTGTACCCTCTGAGTAAGATCAACTGGCGAGTTTGTGCCGTGCGTTCACAGTTGGCCAGTGAATTGCTAAGTGACACTAGGTCGCTAATGAACGAAGAATTGAAAGTATGGGATTTCTGGAATAATCAAATATCTAAATTAATGTTCAATCGATATCTGTGATCAGTTTTTAATCAAGAATATTGCCTACATTTAATGATCACTTGAAACTGGAGTCAGATCAAGCGCAGAGATAGACTAAAATTGAAACTAAATCCGGATAAATCCAGATAGCGCAAATAAAAGACCGAACATGCATTGAACCTTCGACCAGGCCGCTGATTATGAGTCTTACAGGAACTTTTTCGCAAGACGTGAGATACATACCATCATGTACGTTTCATGACATATTCGATGTGAAGTGTGGGTGCTGCTAAAAGAGTGTTCGTTTTTTCCCCCCATTACAGATGAACGTATATATGGTAAGTTTTAAGTGACGTTGGTTTTGTAGATGTCACCGCAGTTCTGACTTGAAATGTCCATTGAAATGTCCAAACAAGCTTGCTACGTCTAGAAAGCAAAACATATGGAGCTGTAATCATAACTGTGTACAAAAACGATCACAAGTGCTCGATGTTTTACCGCCTCTAGTGTTCATTTCTGTTGGAAACTGCAGTGATATGTACGTATAGGTACGTATTTCGCGTCTTGTGAAAAAGTTCCCACAGGTACGTTTTCGTCATGAGATCAGGTAGGTAAATTTGCTTGTATGCAGCTTATGAGTAACAAGTTTTAAAGACAGATTTAAATTCTGCTAAATTTTGTGTAGACTATTCTATTTATTATAATTTTAAAATGATTGATTTTAAAAATTGATTGAAATCATTAATTACAACTATACGATTTATTCATTTGGACCATGCACAAAAAACAACAACAACAAAAAAAAACAGTGTAGCATTAATTTTCACTCAGAAATTGCTAGTAAATAACTACAAAGAAATGGTAAGTAACATTGAATTAAACATGAAACTGAAATAGTATTTTCCTCTAAAACATGCTCAAATAACATTTGTTGGAAAAACAACAAATTCAACTTTTTACGTTTTTAAGACATTTGTTTCAAAAGTTTTGAAAGCCATAAGACAAGAAATATCAATATCAGTAATTTAGATATTTCATAACACTAGTAAGATTCTGAAAACGTTTGTTTATGATGTTATATCATCATATTTAAATGTCCCATTGGAACATTTTGTATTTTTATTTCTATTAATAATTACGTCCATGCATATTAAAGTTTCATACTTCAATCACATTTGAATATTCTTTACATATACTTTGTATAAAGTATTTAGAAATAAAACTACAGAGAAGGCTATAAAGAAGTTTTCTACAGTCTGCTGTTTTGTTTCTATTTCTGATTCACGGCTATTAAAAATTCACACATTTACTTTGTTCAAATTAATCAGCTAGTTAATATGTTTTGTGTGACTTTTCCACACTAATCATCAGGGATTATTTTCAGGTCAGACTGCCTTTCATCAGAGTGTTTTTAGAAAGATTTATATTTTTACAGATCAAAAATGCATTTCTGTCCTGGTATGAAGAACTGTGTCCTTTAAAGCAGCTTTTGTGTCATAAAGCAAAATATATTTTTAAGAAGGAGAATTACTCCACGATATGTTCCCTGCTCTCTCAGAGTCAGAACATAAATGACTCCTGACAGACTGTGCCTGTTCAAGCTCAAGTGCACTTCTGACCTCACATCTACACTACATAAGTACACATATGAGAGCTTGTTTGCCTCTTTCATCACAGAGCTTTTTGTCACGCAGAGTAAATTAGAGGAGACTGTGCAGTTATGATCATGAAAGTGAACTTAATTTCAGCCCAAATCCAGTTTAATTGGCTGCGCCGGCGTGTGTGAGTGTATTTGTATTTGAGGATGGATGGATGGATGGACCAAAAGATGCTTAAAGAACAGAAGAAAGAGGAAAGGAGAGAAGGAGCATATAGGGTATAAATAGGAGAGAGTGTGATGGGCGAATGGCAAGCTTGACATTATGCAGCTATATTTAAACATCTATATTTCATAAACTTTTCAGGGGCACAATGTAAAATCGAAGCATTTTAGCGTGTTTCGGAGCAGCGTTTCCTTTTTTCTTCTCGCTCTTGCTTCCAGTCTTATCAGTATGTCGATAAATATAATAAGAGTAGGGAGAATGTGACCTATAAGGAAAATCAAAATATAGTCTTCACCTGCACACACACACACACACACACACACACACACACAGAGCTACTGAGATGCAAACACGATTAGCATATGCTGACAGCTGTAGCTTCCTGATTGATGGCCAGTCTGACAGAGCAGTAAATTCAGCTGTCAGATGACAACCTTCAAACCTATGTGCTGAATATACTCCAATGACTGATATCTATAGAGATACATCTGTGTGTACATATGAGAGAGAGATTTATGCGTCTGTGGATAAAGTGTATAGTCCTGACAGCTCGATCAATCACGCAGACGCACATCCGTCTATTACACTATAATAAGACATAAATAAACACATTATAACTGCACTATTGTGGTGTCTGTAAACATGATATGATAATGTATGCTAGTAACAGGGATAAATGGCTCTCAGGGGCAATGAGCATCTGTTGTGAGTCTGTAGATGTCTGTGAGTCGGGCTGTTTTCACACATGGCTCGACAGCTTGGTCTGTACTTGAACTGAGATCGATTTCATCCCTTTTCTCCTAGGCCCACTGTTCTCTTTTCACATTCTTTTGGGTCAATATCAGTTCACTTCTGTAACTGCAAACCGTACTGGAGAGTTTACATGAAATGTGGCCAAGACCATTTTTTCCAAGTCTTCAATGTTTGTGAGCTCATAAAAAAAGGCAAATAAACAATCAATTAAATAATATAACTTATATATATATATATTAAAATAAGTAGAATTTGTTGATATATTATTATTATTATTATTATTATTATTAAAGATTATTTTATTAACATTGCCTTACTGATATTTGCATGAACTGTACCCAAGACCACTTACAAAAACTAAAGAAATAAACATTTAAGAGTAAAAGAATATTTATATTATATATATTTAAAAAAATAAATCTACTATAAACCATATATATATATATATATATATACAGTGCTGCTTGAAAGTATGTGAACCCCTTTCAGAATCTGTGAAAATGTAATTTTAACAAAATAAGAGATCATGCAAAATGCATGTTATTTTTTTATTTAGTACTGTCCTGAGTAAGATATTTTACATAAAAGATGTTAACATATAGTCCACCAGACCTAAAATAGCTTAAATTATTAAAATAACCCCCTGCAAAAGTTTGTGAACCTTTGGTTCTTAATAGTGTGTGTGGTTACCTGGATGATCTACGACTGTTTTTTTGTTTTGTGATGGTTGTTCATGAGTCCCTTGTTTGTTCTGGACAGTTAAACTGAGTACTATTCTTCAGAAAAATCCTCCATATCCAGCAGATTCTTCAGTTTTCCAGCATCTTTTGCATATTTGAATACCCTTTCCAGCAGTGGCTGTATGATTTTGTGATCCATCTTTTCACACTGAGGACAATTGCGGGACTCAAACACATCTTAAAAATTAAAAAAGGTTTAAACATTCACTGATGCTCCTGAAGGAAATACAATTCATTAAGAGCCGGGAGGTGAAATATCTTAGGACAGTACTAAATAAAAAATAACATGCAATTTCTATGATCTCTCTTATTTTGTTAAAATTACTCACATTTTCACAGATTCTGCAAGGGGTTCACAAACGTTCAAGCAGCACTGTGTATATACACACATACACACACACACACACACACTGTATAAAATAATTCTACATTAAAATATATTATTGTTATAAAATAATATATATTATTAAAACACACATATACACATTTAATTAATATTTACAATAATAATAAAAACAGCTCTATTATTTTATTTTGTCATTCTTTTACATTTTACATTTTGATGTATGGTTGTATTTGTATTGTGCAGAGACTTGCTTGAGGTTTGCTGTTTTGAAATAGCATTAAGGGTGCTATTTTTAAACATTTTAATTTAATAAAGAAAAAAAATCTTGCGATCTAGATATTCACTGAGCAGGATTGAGGGCAAAAATAGAGGAAGGTGTAACATCCGTTGAGTCTGGGCTATTTTTGGACGACTGAGTCACAGTCGGCATACAAACTACAAGGTGACAATGTGTTTAGTGAATCAGAGGCGTTGGGTACATTGTGTGTGTATGTGGATATGAATGCTTTTGGGATTGGAAATGCGTGTGTGTACTATGCTTGGCTGGCAGGAGTAAGCTTGTTTTATTTAGGAGCAAGCTGACTCTTAACGTGCAGCGCTTAGATGTGTGTGAGAGTCTGTAAATATTAGCAGCCCTTGCACAGAGATGCTGTAGGGTTTGCAGCTCTGTCTTTGATGTGCAGCTCTTCTCTGATGGAAAGAAACAGGCAAGTGTATCCAAATGCGTGAAGCATGTGTCTGATATTTAATGAGAAACTCTGATAGAGACACGCCATACCTCAGCTGCTCTTTTAACATACGTATATTCAGGCATGATGGATGGGCTGAGAGTGTGTAACAGATGGAGACACCTACAGAGAGAATAAGTGGTAAAAAAAACTGTCGTCTAAAATCCAATCTCTTGGTTTATACATGAACTTCTGCTGAGAGATTCACTGTTTGAATGATTCAAGGAGATTTTTATATGAACCACAAGACCCAAAAAGATCAATGTGCACTCGTACTAATTACACAACCACTAAGAAATCCATGTGAGGTTTGAAACGTGACACACACACACACAGAGCTCCCTTCAGTTCTGATAAAGCTCAGAAAGTCTCTGACTGCACACTTTCATTACACATGATCTTTTTAGCGAAATTCAGAAGTCAAATGTGCATTTTCACTGAATGCTAAACAGCTTATTTATTAACCAGAGAACAATGTTGCGGATATAAATGAGGTTGAGTTTGAATGTTTAGGCATGAGTATGTCAGCATAGCTCAACTGTGTGTGAGTGTCGTTCTGCAATCATAAAGCCAACATGGCTGAAAAAATTTGGAAATGTCTGTCAAAACATGCAAAATATTACAGCATTCTGTAACAAATTTCAAGGAATGAAGTCATATAGATCTTAGTCAGAGATGCAAGAGCAAAAGAGACTGTGAAGGATAGACGTAGAGGCGGTTATGCTGGTTTGAGCATCTCAATCTGCTTGACACAGCAGTACTGGATTGACCAATGGTATGAGTTTGGTTGGCGGGATTATTTGTCTGTCCAACCAACAGCAGAAAAGAGGAGCATTCAAGAAACTCATTTGAAAACAACCATTACTGTTGCAATTTTGTTTGGTAACATAGAAAACATGAATTACAAGAGACACTTCAGCTTTAGGGTAAAACCCCCCAAACATTTATTTATTTGTTTATTTTTTAAGGGACAAACATTTGAGACATTAAAATAAATCTTAAATTTGAATATTCAGTTCATAGATGAATGACATTTTATTCATAATTATTCAGATATAATGCTAGAAATATGAATAATTATGATAAAATCATATATATATGATTGCATCTCAAAAAATTAGAATATCGTGAAAAAGTAAAAATGTTTTGTAACTTAGTTCAAAAAAATTAAACTTTCATATATTCTAGATTCATTACATGTAAAATAAAATATTTCAAAAGTTTTTTTATTTTTTTTATTTTGATGATTAGAGCTTACAGCTCATGAAAGGCAAAAATCCAGTATCTCAAAATATTAAAATATTTAAATTTGAGTTTCATTAAATGACCATCCCTGCAGTATAAATTCCGGGTATCTCTTGTTCTTTGAAACCACAATAATGGGGAAGACTGCTGACTTGGCAATAGTCCAGAAGACAATCATTGACACCCTCCACAAAGAGTTTAAGTCACAGAAGGTCATTACTGAAAGGGGTGGCTGTTCACAGAGTGCTGTATCAAAGCATATTAAATGCAAAGTTGACTGGAAGAAGAAATTGGGTAGGAAAAGGTGCACAAGCAACAGTGATGACCGCAAACTTGAGAATACTGTCAAGCAAAGCCCATTCAAACACTTGTGAGAGCTTCACAAGGAGTGGACTGAAGCTGGAGTCAGTGCATCAAGAGTCACCACGCCCAGACATCTTCAAGAAAAGGGCTACCAAGCCACTTCTGAAACAGAAACAACATCAGAAGCATCTTACCTGCATGGGCTAAGGAGAAAACGAACTGGACTGTTGCTTAGTGGTCCAAAGTCCTCTTTTCAGATAAAAGTAAATTTTGCATTTCATTTGGAAATCAAGGTCTGGAGTCTGGGGGAAGACTGGAGAGGCACAGAATCCAAGCTGCTTGAAGTCCAGTGTGAAGTTTCCACAGTCAGTGATGATTTAGGGTGCCATAAGATCTGCTGGTGTTGGTCCATTGTGTTTTATCAAGTCCAAAGTCAATGCAGCCTTCTGCCAGGAGACTTTGGAGCACTTTATGCTTCCATCTGCTGACAAGCTTTATGGAGATGCTGATTTCCTTTTGCAGCACCTGCCCACAGTGCCAAAACCACTTCCAAGTGGTTCGCTGACCATGATATTACTGTGCTTGATTGGCCAACCAACATGCCTGACCTGAACCCCATATGGAATCTATGGGATATTTTCAAGAGAGAGATGAGAATCAGTCGATCCAACAATCCAGACGAGCTGAAGGCTGAATAGTGCCTCAGCAGTGCCACAGGCTGATCGCCTCCATGCCACACCTCACTGATGCTGGAGTTTGTGCTGAAGGAGCCCCGACCAAGTGTTGAGTGCATAAATGAACATACTTTAAAGAACTTGAACTTTTCTGTTTTGCAAATCCTTTTTTTGATTGATCTTAGTAAATATTCTAATATTTTGAGATACTGGATTTTTGACTTTCATGATCTGTAAGCTCTAATCATCAAAATTAAAACAAAAAAAACTTTTGAAATGTTTTACTTTACATGTAATGAACCTAGAATATATGAAAGTTTCACTGTTTTTGTGTGTCCACACACAGATATATATATATATATATATATATATATATATATATATATATATATATTTATATATATAAATTGACACTGACAGCTTTTAAGTTACATATATGTGACAGTCATCAAGTCATATAATATTTCTAGAAACATTTAATGTTTATTAAGGCCTTAAAAGAATAAAAAGTGAATTGAATACATTTGAGTAGTTTTGAATAAGGTTTGTTTTTAAGCTTACTGTATGACGTCTTTTAACAGCACATCAGTACGATCCCATGAGTCACCATGATGACTGTTTCTCAACATACAGCTCAATAGGAGGCAGCTCAGTTTTAATGAGAAAATAAAGCCTCGATAAAGGCATGAGGGTTTGATTCTGCAGCTAATGAGAGTGAGAATGACTGCTAATTACTGTGTGAGGCTTTTCTGCACATGATGGAGATGGTGTCAGGAGAGTTTGATTGTATTTTTTTTTAATACACATAGAAAAAGCAGTCTCTCTCACACATAAACAAAATGAACTGACGTCTATAGCACTACATAACTAAGTTTACTGAGCTGAGATGTTTACAATAGCTGAGGTAAAAGCCCAAAAGTACAAACAGGAAAACTCAAATGCCATGCTGATAAAATAGCTTTTTAGATGCAGAGGAAACATTTAGCGACAGTAACGTCGCGAAAATAGCTTTAAATGTCATCTGTACAAGGCAGGAAGTTGAGGGACCCGAAACGGCAGGAGGCAGAAAAACAAATACACCGCAGTATGGGTGGAAGATAAAACATTTTAACTGCACTCTTTTTTGAGATCTCGACCAGAGTGTATAATGATGTACAGGAAGTTAACAGCCGATTCAGAAAGCATACAAAGGTATCCAGTCAAGAGAAAGACGTTCAAACCCAGACTCCCTACATAGGAAGCATCCTAGTGGAAGAGAGAGATTCTGAGGAATCTTCAAAAGGTGACAACTACACATACAATAACAAAAAATATACTCTTGCTGCTTCTTTAATCAGATTAAACAGAAAAAGCCAATGAAAAAAAAAACATTATTTTGTGACATCTTAAAGGGATAGTTCACCCAAAAATGAACATTTTGTCATCATTTACTCACTCTCATGTTGTTTCAAACCTGTATGAGTTTGTTTCTTCTGTTGAGCACAAAAGATATCGTGAAGAATGCTGGTAACAAACAGTTAACTGTAGCCATTGACTTACATAGTATGAAAAAATATATATACTACGGAAGTCAATGGCTACCGTCAACTGTCTGGTTACCAACATTCTTCAAAATATCTTCTTTTGCACTCAACGGAACATAAAGGTGAGTAAATAACAGAATTTCATTTTTGGGTGAACTGTCCCTTTAAATTCCTTGCATGTTCTAAATATATATTTGTATAATAGATGCTTTTCTTAATCCAAACCCACACAGATGGGAATTAATTTGTGTGTTATTTTTAAATCTATCAAAATTTGTTAACTTTTTAATTAAGCGCTCTACTCAAATTTAGATGAATTTTTTCCTTAAAACGAGAAAAGTATCTGCCAATGGGGTAAGAAAAATAAACTTGTTTTCCCTTTGATTTTAGTTTTTCTTATCCCAGATGATTATTCTTGTTTTAAGCATAAACTCACTTAATTTTGATAGCTTTTTCATAAAAACAAGACATAATACCCAATGCCATTTTTTCTCAAATATATCTTGACTAAAGAATGTGTAGATATTTGTTTTAGAAAACAAGACAAAAATACAGAGTGAGAAAATCATTGAAGTGTGTATAATTAATAAATTAGACTATTTTTGTCTATTATTAAAATAATTATTTTCAGTAATAAATTATTACATTTCATATTTTATAAAATCCCCATTTATCTCAACTTCATCCGCCTTCTCTGTGAAGAAAACGTGGTGCTTCCTTTGAAGAATTTGGCTTATAAGACTTCTGGAACAGACTCAACGTGTCCACATTTCTATGAAAGGAAATAAATGCTATATCTAACCATATTTTCATGATCACAAGCAGAAGAGACGCACTCTTTTCATCTTTTTTACACACACGGAGCAGCTGACAGAAGGAATCAAGTTTTTAGACACACTGTGCAATTACAGCCAATTATTACTGAAGCAGACGCAAGCGTTTGATTAACATCAGAACCGAGAGAGCGAGAGAGGACAAACTGATGCGGTGGACGCTGAGATGCAATACACATCGCAGAAAAATGGAAAGAGGAAGGGAAGGAAAACAGGACAGTTCTCATTTGGCAGGGTGAGTGGTTTCACATCAGAAACACAGCAATCACTCATGAGGATGAGAAGAGTGAGGGAAGGAGACGAGCGATCGGGAGGGGGAAAGACATCTGCTCCCAAGGGGAGATTGGGAAAAATCAGGTAGTCTTCACTCCCATCTGCTTATGTTTTTCTGTCCTATTTCTTCTTGTTTTATCCCTCTTCCTTCCTTCTTTAAACCCACATATTACACTTTTATATCTCATACTAGGCCTATTTAACCAGCGGCTAAATTGTTCAGAAGCATGTGTGAGATTTCCAGTTAATTACTGGAACCTAAGAAAATCATGTAAATTAGATTAGAAATATCAGTAAATTAGGGATAAAATAGGGGCAAATGAGGGGTTTTCAAAGAGAGGTGAAACAGGGTTTCTAAGGGGTCTGCACAAAAATTCAGAGGAGTATTAGAGTACACTTCTAGGGCTGGGTATGATTTCATTAGAAATTGCTGACACTTCAGCTTGTGATTATATGTCTTTGTGCTCCTAAGCATTCATGGGGATTTCATTTTTGACTTTTCAGTTTGTTAATTAAATATCCTTTTTGGCCCATTTTACCATTGTTTAGTAACATTTCAGAAAGTGAAACTTTCCTATATTCTAGGTTCATTACATGTAAAGTAAAACATTTCAAAAGTTTTTTTGTTTTAATTTTGATGTTTAGAGCTTACAGCTCATGAAAGTCAAAAATCCAGTATCTCAAAATATTAGTATCTCAAAATATTTCCTAAGATCAATAAAAAAAAAAGGATTTGCAAAACTGAAAAGTTTAAGTTCTTTAAAGTATGTTCATTTATGCACTCAACACTTGGTCGGGGCTCCTTCAGCACAAACTCCAGCATCAGTGAGGTGTGGCATGGAAGCGATCAGCCTGTGGCACTGCTGAGGCACTATTCAGCCTTCAGCTCCTCTGGATTGTTGGATCAACGGATTCTCATCTTTCTCTTGAAAATATCCCATAGATTCCATATGGGGTTCAGGTCAGGCATGCTGGTTGGCCAATCAAGCACAGTAATATCATGGTCAGCGAACCACTTGGAAGTGGTTTTGGCACTGTGGGCAGGTGCTAAAGTCCTGCTGGAAAAGGAAATCAGCATCTCCACAAAGCTTGTCAGCAGATGGAAGCATAAAGTGCTCCAAAATCTCCTGGTAGAAGGCTGCATTGACTTTGGACTTGACGAAACACAATGGACCAACACCAGCAGATGTCACGGCACCCCAAATCATCACTGACTTCACAAACTTCACACTGGACTTCAAGCAGCTTGGATTCTGTGCCTCTCCAGTCTTCCCCCAGACTCCAGACCTTGATTTCCAAATGAAATAAAAAATTTACTTTTATCTGAAAAGAGGACTTTGGACCACTAAGCAACAGCCCAGTTTTTTTTCTCCTTAGCCCAGGTAAGATGCTTCTGACGTTGTTTCTGTTTCAGAAGTGGCTTGGTAGCCCTTTTTCTGAAGACGTCTGAGCATGGTGACTCTTGATGCACTGACTCCAGCTTCAGTCCACCCCTTGTGAAGCTCTCACAAGTGTTTGAATCAGCTTTGCTTGACAGTATTCTCAAGCTTGCGGTCATCCCTGTTGCTTGTGCACCTTTTCCTACCCAATTTCTTATTTCCAGTCAACTTTGCATTTAATATGCTTTGATACAGCACTCTGTGAGCAGCCACCCCTTTCAGTAATGACCCTCTGTGACTTACCCTCTTTGTGGAGGGTGTCAGTGATCGTCTTCTGGACAACTGGCAAGCCAGCAGACTTCCCCATTATTGTGGTTTCAAAAAACAAGCGATACCCAGAATTTATACTGTAGGGATGTTCATTTAATGATACTCAAATGTAAATATTCTAATATTTTGAGATACTGGATTTTTGACTTTCACGAGCTCTAATCACCAAAATTAAAACAAAAAACTTTTGAAATGTTTTACTTATTTGAAATAAGTTACCAAAAAAAGAACTTTTTCATGATATTCAAATTTTTTGAGATGCACCTGTATGTGTGTGTGTGTGTGTATATATATATATATATATATATATATATATTAGTATATCAGCTCAGAATGGTCAGATCTCCTTGAAACAAAGACCGATCTCAAATTACAAGATATATGTACATGTATCTTGTAATTTGAGATCAGTCATGTTTTGCTTAGACTTAGAGCTGAAGTCCAAATGTAAAGATAAACATCCTAGTGGGGCCCAATAAGTGTTAAAATTATTTTTCAATGATTGAAATAGAATATACTAAATTTTCTAATGTGAGGAAATGCAAAATAGCTAAAATACCCTATAATAGCAAAGAGGAGGTTTATTAACTATTTTAGTGTCAATAAAATGTCCAATTTAACATCTGGGTTGTGAAGCAACCAGTCGAGAACTACTGATATGATGACACACGGTGAAGTCAAAGCCCTGCAAAACAGTTTTATATTATACATACACACACACCCTACATAAAACCTGTACTCCCGAGAGTGCTTATGATGGCAAAAATGACCTGAGTCCCAAGCTCTCCTATTTCTCAATCTCCCAGTCCTCATAACCTTTCCTTGCTTTTCTGTTGCATTTTCCACAAGTGCATTTTTGGCCATGCTGTCTGAGGCACTTTACACTATGTGTGTGTGTGTGTGAGTATGAGAGATAGAGCAAAGAATGTTTGCTGCTGTTCTGAATCAGAAGATGGCTGTAAAGGCTTGAAAGCATAAAGAGCAAAGGCTTCCATCGCTGATGGCAAAGGCATAGACATTTCCAAACACTTAATTTACTTCCAAGCTGCTTAACAGCGAGGGAAATATTGGCTGTGCATTGAACAGTCATGTTGTGCTGTGGTCAGGCTGAAGCTGTGATCATCAGTCCTGCCCTTCAAGAACAGGTGTGGGTTTTGCCCTTTTTTGTGTGTTTGCTCTAATAATGCCTGCGGTCAGGATTTGTGTTCGGACAGCTGGCCTTAGATGGGCTTAAAAACCCGTCTTGCTCTCAGCTCTGCAGCAACGCACTCCAACACCAATAATGCAATTCTGTGCCTGAGGTGCGTTTTGTTCCCCGAACACCTCATTTTTCTCCTTAAAGGGACAGTTCACCCAAAAATGAAAATTCTGTCATCATTTACTCCAAAACTGCCATAGAGTTCCAAAACTGTATGATTTACTTTCTTCTGTGGTACACAAAAATATATATTCTCATATATTAAAATATATGTTTTTAAAATATATACTAGGCCTATCCCTTTAAAGGAGCTGAAATGCTGGAGCATGTCCGGGTCTAGTACTCTTGTAGATGCCCAAAGTAGAAAACGAAAATATTTTCTGTCTTCAGAATGTCAGTAATGGCCAAAACAACCTAAATCACCTTTAAAAGAGATTCTCAGATGAATACTAAGATTAATGACAATAAAATGACAAATGGACACAGTACAGAGGGATAAAAACACACTTAACTCCTCTACATATTTTTCAGGGTACACAGTGTCTTAATTTTAGATATGAAGAACTGCCGAATTTAGGAAACATGCCAAGAGGTGACTACCAAGAACACAACAGAACATAGGCAAGAACCCACAATAAATAAACCAAAAGCTAAAAAATACAGATATACACCATACAAAGACAGTAACTCCACATGCCACACACATAGTTTTTCACACATGAAGTACACAAGCCTCTACTGTTTCATGTGTGAATAATATCTCAACAGTCATTTATAAGCACTATTCACTTATAGCAGACATTTAAGCTAAAAGCTCACTGTACACTACAGGCTCATGGCATCCTGGGCACCAGTATGTTGACAGTTCATAAAAAATGAATCACTGTCTGGCTAACTGAGACTTCGGTATGGAGATAAAGGTTAGGCTCATGTTTTTTCAGTAGTGTTACAGCATATTGCAAGTGTTTATTAGCACTGTTTGTTGTTTGCTTTTGGGATCTGACAGATCATTTGGACCCAGAAATGGTGGACTGTGATCTCATACTTAAAAAAAAAAACAGATAGACTTTTGCACATGGCTAAGCATGTTACTCTAATAAACATAAAACACATAGCACAACTTCAACAACAAGACCTGGCAATGTACAGTTGCTGTTGTGGTAAAAAACTAATAAAAAACACCAGTCATTATAGCAATCAGTCTCACATTCGGCCAACTCAGAAACTTGGATATCACAATTATGTCAGTTTCCTAGTCAAAAATACAAAATTAGAGGGCATTCATGTCCAATTTCTGACATGGAAAACATTTCCGATGACACGTGAAGGCAGCATAAATGTAGGTTAAACAGCGTGACTTTAAGGATCTCCATACCTAATTTAAATGCTCCAAAACAAGCGTTTTGCCAAGTTAGAGTGAGAAGAAAGGTTCAAAGTAAAAGGAAAGTCTCTGTGTTTAGTGCCAAATGACTGAACAGGAAGAGAAATCAATTACATTGACAGGAGAGGGCATAGTAACACATTAATCATTATGGTTTCGATTAACACCAAATATTCCTCAAAGAAACACCGATCACCTAGTTAACAAACCAGGAAAAGGTCATTGTGTAATTGATAACAAGACTCTAAAGATACAGACTGATTATTTCCAATGTGAAAGCAATGCTGTCATCAAGCTCTAATAAAGCTTACAGACAGACATCCGCTTCAAGTTTCCAACCATTTCTAAAGTTTACTTTCATTAAAGAAACTTATTAACCGAGTCAGGGCCTCCTCTCTCAGACTGTTGATTTCATTTCCAACATCAAATGGAATAAATCCAACACTGAGAAATTCAAAGGGAACATGAAAAAGCCCTTAATAACAGAAAAACCCAACTAATTTTCTATCCGACATATCACACCAAATCAATCAAAACCTGATTATTGCATTTGTAACGCTGTCAAAAGTCATGCAGAGATCAAACTAGAGGTGGACTGGGACAGATGTCACACTTTTTACATTTTTGAAAGCCAATTTCTGTATGCACACATTCATTAAAGATTTCAGTACAAATAAGCTATTGAATATTTCCACCTTTATGGCCTAAGAAAATGATATAGTACATTGAACACATGCTGACCTTTTGTGACAACACCAGGGAATGAGGTAAGTTGTCACAATGGAACCTGCCATTAAACCACCAATAGAAATCCAAAGTGGGAATCAATTATGCCGGACAAAAAAAAAATATCATTAAATACTATAGGTACAGTACTTCAGAGGTATTTGATTCAGATGTTTGAAACCAACCTACAGAACCACTGCTAGAGGGAAAAACATTTGTGTAACTGGCGTTTTGCCTCAAACATCATACTGTACTAAAATATACTGTGGCGGGAGGAGCAAAACGACAGACACAGTGGGTGTGGCGTCATCAGGTCTCGGAGAGGCTTTTATTCAACAGAAATATCAAAATAAGTGTCCAAGGGGAAAAAGTGTCCAAAATAACGGGGGATCTGGTGTCCTCGACGTGCTTCGGGGTTGTGAAGGAGGGGCAGTGTTCAGAAAGGAAGGGTCCAGGTAAGGGGCGGAGTCCGGCGGCCGCACGCGCTCCCCTCTTGCGTGTCCGGGGTGGGGGCGGGGGCGGTGGCGGTGGCGGCGGCTTCATCCTCCTTTGGCCCGCGGCGCTTCCAGGGGTTATATGGCCCAGCATCCTGGCCCATCAGCTGTCTCGCGGGTCCAGCAGCTCGCGACGTTGGCGGCGCGGGGTTCCCTCTACGCTTCCTTCCTGGACCCACGAGGACACCAGCGTGCATGCACGGGGAAGAGACCGGTCTCCCGAGGAGAGGCGCGCTCGGCATTTAAACAGCGGTGGTGATGAGGCTCCATTCACTTCAGGTGCGCCTCATCACACGCCGCCAGACCTAGCTGTTTTCAGCGCCCCTCCTCTCTCACACACCCACTCCCGTCGGGAGCCTGGTGAAGGGCGGCGAATAAGGGACGGGGTGGTGATGATATTAAGGGGGGAGGCAGCCGACTCGTCACAATACCTTGTGGCAATTTTCTCAAATGAAACTGCAATATGCAAAACAATTCACACACAATTAAAACATTTAGAGAGGCTGGCTGTCTTGTACTTATTAAACATTTATCGTATTCAGTAATTCAGCAAGTAATTCAATCTATCCCTGTCCTAATTTGACATAAAAACTGAAATCTAAAGAAAGTTTATGTGAAAGTCAATCTGGATAAGACCTGCAATGGTATTCCAGCAATAAGCAGATTTCAGAGATACTAGCTGGGAAAGCATGGAAGATCAGTCCTAAAACAAAACACCAACTATAATTCGCTTGGCAATGGAAAGCGCTTTTGAGAGTTTGAACCTATTATGAAGACGTTTTAAAATCATGGCACAAGATAAATATGTTAATAAAAATATAGATAAAACTGTCAGTCACACTGACATTCATAAAGGCCTGTTCAATTTTACTGTCACCTCAGACAAGCTAATTGATTTAATTCTGTTATAAATGTTCTTGTCAATCAAATGTCAAGTGAGTCACGCTTCTACTAACTGACAAAATTGAGTCTATAATTGTGAATTTAATACAACCCCAAAATTACAATTAGACAAATTAGTGAAATTTCCATATTCAACATAACCAATTGATGAGACCTTCAAAAACAATTTCAAATTTGTAAAAGCATAAATGTGCTCAGAGCCTAGATTCTGTTGCGTTGGGACTTAGTGAAACAATTGAAAGAAATTCATTGTGACAAAATAAATCAATAAAATTAAATAGTACATTTTCCACAGTCTAGAAACTGAGAAAACAAAATCCAGCCTGATTATCAGGAGAGCAGACGTTATGTAGGCAGTGCTGAATAAAAGAAAAATAAGTCAAACACATTTCCCGCTCTGCTGGCCAAAACACCAATCAGTCAGAGACATGGTGAATACTATGCAATATGAAAATACCAACTATATTGAAATGAAAATGTATTTATGTTCCATCCAACTCAGACAGAACACGTTTTTATGTAAACATCTCATTTTTCTTCTCATTTATTCTATTTCATATCAAAATTTAACTTTATTATATACATGTATATTTGATACGGCCTGATGTGAAATGTTATTTCTGGATTTTAAAATTCCTTGGTAGTATAGTTTTCTGACAGCCATGCCGCTGAAGAGTCACTAAAACGGAGAGAGAGTTTGTGGGGTTAAAGGTCAACTGATGTCCGACGTCTGCATATTTGACACCAAGATGAAAATGTGTGTGCACATGCACAAGAGATTTAAAAGTGTGTGTGTCCCTTAAGAATACAGAATGGCTAATGATCAACAACACACACTCTTCAGACTCTTCAGACAAACTTTCAGCGACAAACACACACACAAATCTTTTCCCACAAGAGATGGATAGATGGAAAAATAAATACTAAAGTCATTAAAGGCCATCATATTGGCACCAATATTAGGAAATATTTTTATTTCCCATTAACAATGTAAATATTCTTATAAATATTCTTTTTAACTGTGTGTCTTTAAACAAATGTACAAGTTGTATGGAGTGTAAAGTAAAATATAAAGTGTAAAAATATAAAAGCATCTAAAAATACATTGAAATATGTCTTTAGTATTATGTTAATATATGAAACTGTGCTCTATATGCCTGTGGAGGCATTGAATGGAAATGGAACATGAATTTACATCGAATGGAAAAAACTCAAACCCACAGAGGTGATCCTGCCTCCTCATTTCAGACCGCCACCAACACACACACACACACACACACACACACACAGACAGTTTGAAGCTGCTCCGTAGGTAAGAGCTAATCCCAGTGAAATAGGGAAATAAAAGGCCAATTTTCTCTTCATTCAGTCTGTTGTGACAAGCAGTAATTTCTCTCCTGCTTTCTGCTTCTACTATTACAGAGAAGAAAGAAAAAGGAGCGAGAGATGGAGCATGAAAGAAACAATTCACCTGATTTTTGTCAATAAAAACCTGACTTTTGAATGTGTGTACATGTAATAAATACACTGCACGCAGAAGATAAACTGAGCACAACATGAAGAAACGAAGATAGATGTTTAATCTACAATAAAGCTCATTTTAAATAAAGATAATACAAGTTTATCAAATCGAATGATAATTATATAGGCTACCTGAAATGCTCATGGTTCAGTCCTTTGGCAGCACAGATACTGCAGCAATATTGAATAAAACACAACATTTTGTGCTGAAATACCGAGTGTTAAAGCAGTGCAAGTGTTTTGTGAATTCAAACAGCCCTGTTGATATTGTAAATGATAGATAAATACAGACAGAATAAGGACAATAGAGATCAGTAAAGAAAAGTACATACAAAAATAAAGCACATGATAGACACTGTGCCACAGGCGATGAAGGACCGTTTAACAAAAGTTGAAATACTGAAGGACAAAACAATAAAAAATGGATGAACAGCATGAAAAAGAGTCACTACAGAAGGACTAAAAAGACAAATATCAAGTGATGACAAATATAAAGTTTACACAGAGCTTTCAGCAAAGCAAAACTCTGAAACATAAACCCTTCATTAAATCAGTCAATCCATAAAGTGCCTTAAAATAGACAGCTACAACAGACTTCAATTCTTATATAAAACACTCAGATTTTGCTAGAAGGAAATACCAATCAGAGTAAACAGAACGGGTAATTGAAGACGCTCAAAATAATTGGATTAACCTTTCAACAACAAAAACACAGGATTTTCACCAGAAAACATAAGGCATACATGTTTTCATGTATCTGAATCATATTCATTCGATTATTTATTACTTTGCATGTCACTAGAAAGTCAGAAATGTTATTCCAGAGCCAAAACAGAAATCACCAACATAGGGATGACCTACAGAAATGAATGTGAAAAATCGGTGATGTTAGTAGCGTTACAAATATGATTACATATAAGGCCTTTAATGTACATGAAGCCGTTTCAGAGAAAAAGTGGCGTTTCTGGCTAGAAGATGCCATGCAACAGACATTCACAGACACACAGTCTCAGTTCTTGAGGTTCAAGGTGGAGAGATGAGAAGGCAGCAGGTACTGCAGATGATTTGAAATTGAAATAATATATATGTACACACTCACTTCTAATATGCTTTGAAAGAAGTCCAGTTCTGAAATTCGTGATGGCTGTACTTACACATCTCATTACCCCTGGATGTAGTTTGTTGTATAATTGTGGGAAGAATGGGAAAAGAAAAGAGGAAGGCGAGACAGGTGTGAGAGAGAGACTAAGACAGAGATGGTAATGGTGATGGAGAAGGCCATGGTCTCAGTCAATCAGTGAGACTCAATTACTTAATAATGTCTCATTATTGAGCCCTGATTAACCCTCATCCATCTCCTGATATCACTGCAAGGACACGCAGAGGACGAGAGGTTTTCATTCCCTCTTCCTGCTTTTTAGCCCCAGTTTTTGAGTGCAAAACTGATCATTTACTCCTTCATTTCACTTTCTGGTTTCAGTCATCTCACTCTATCCATCAATCTTTTCCTGCATTCATTCATCTCACTTGTCAGTATGTCATTTTAGATCTAAGAAGGTCCGCCTGTAGGAAAGTGCAAATCACAAATAAGATCCCTTTAATATTTCAGGTGTTTCTTCAGTGAAATAGAATCCAGAGCAAATTAAGAATTGAACAGCTTCTCAGAACTCAACAATGTCTCAAAATAAATACTCTAAATTGATAAATAAAAACTGAGCTTAAGCCAACCTAAAGAATCAAAATTCACAGATTTTAATTTGAACTTTTCTCATGAAATCGTTCTAAAACTAAATTGTCTGTGCTATGAACATTGTATGAACATGCCAACATTTATCATATTTGTGTATCTATTTTATTATATCATTTAAGAAAGTGTAGGTTAAATATCTTAAAGTTTGAATTTTACTGTTTTAGTTTAGATAGTTACAATATAGGTTTACTATAATTATAATTTTTATTAATGTTTTGAATTAGTTTTTATTTTTATATTTTCTGTTTTCATTTTACATTTAGGTAAAATTTTGATAATTTTTTTTTCTTCATTTTTATTGGATTTTTTAAAATAGTTTTTATTTCAGTTTTAGTTTTAGATTTTTTAGTGCTTCAAGTTAAACTAAAATAAGAAATGATGTCTTGGCAACTAGTTGAAATAAAATCATTTAATTTCATTTTTCATATTTTATTTCAAGTAACAAACATTTTTTTAATGGTTTTAGTTAAAATTTTTTTAAAGACAGACATACTGCGTAGTAAGTTCTCCATTAAAGTCAACACAAAACTCTAAAATTGACCCAATTTTCTTGATCAGTTCGCACTCTTGGTCTCATTGTACATGATTCATCAGATTTTTTTTTTTATTGAAAAATAAAGAAAAGTCTTCATACAGTCATTTTTAATAATGTAATAGCTTTCTCTTCAACTGAAAGAAAATTTATTAGACTATTCGGATTATGATGTTGAATATCCAAATATTTATGCATGGTTTTACCAAAGACACATTCAGGCATGTAACACCCACTTGTCCCGATCCAATCAATTCCTAATAGATCAAATCAAATCCTACAGCATATTTTTTCCTGATAGTTTAGGAAATAAATTCAGAATACAAAAGCAGAATGTTGTGAATGAATTTTCACACTGACTTTAAATGTGCATCACCTCAGAGCAGTAACATTTTCCATCGGGTGTCATTTTGTGACCTTGTTTTCTTCAGAGTGTGAAAGTGCTTGAACTGGCCTGCTTG
Organism: Tor tambroides; assembly: GCA_021397915.2. Classification (NCBI taxonomy): domain Eukaryota; kingdom Metazoa; phylum Chordata; class Actinopteri; order Cypriniformes; family Cyprinidae; genus Tor; species Tor tambroides. Next base: position 51,908 of record JAFVLL020025895.1, on the reverse strand, counting down.
TGTTTGGATCAATAGAAAACAAGCATGAAAGTCAGCACTTGACCACAATGACTCTCTCGGCTTATCGCCGTGCTCCCGTGGCAACGTCGGTATCCATAGTGACACTGATATCTGCATCGCCAGTCGACGTCTGATCTATAACATCACTCTCGACAGATACCTTTCTAATTAAATGCCATTGATTGGATCTCACCTCTCCACCTGTCTCGTTTAACTTCCCCATCTCTCACTCACACACAAACACACACATACAAAGAAAGCCAAATAATGAAAGTTTCCACCTAAACGGAAAACCCCTATCCTATCATAACGAAGATCTAGAAGGGTAGGCACTCAATTACTATACACTGCATTTCAAAAAATCTACCAAAGCGTCTGATTGGACTTCTATGGGCCAGAAGTACAGTATAATTACATCAAAGACAGCAGGATGCGCACTGATAAGACAGAATTGAACACCACCACCTGCTGTATTGAATCTGAACTACTTCCTTAAAGTACAAAAGAGGGCATGACACCAAAGAGTGTCTGGCGATCCGTTTCAGTGAGATTCTGCTTAAATAATGAATTGCTTTTCTTTTACGCTGACGGGTAAAAGAGCATACTCACATCTCATGCTGGCAAAAACAGAGAAAAGCTAGCTGTCGTTCACTCAACCAGTGACATTTTAGATGCCCTTACGTTTTCTCCAAAAATGTGAACCACATGAATACACACACACACACACAGTGGTTTGAGGCCATTTGAGATGAGCTCTACGGAAACTGACAATGCTGTGGCCTGTGTCACTCAGTCGGTCTCTGCTGCTGAATATTAATGGACGTATGCTAACTACCACCCTTTCACTTAATAACACAAACACTGAAATAGCTCCTCTAGGAAAAGGCAAGAAATGGTAAAGAGCATTTCAATTTCAAAAAAATTATACAGATAACAAGATGGTACATTTTTCTATTTCACCGTTATTTTCGGTGGCTGTTTTATCAGATAGGCATACTGTATGAGAATGTGAAATTAGAGTAATAGGATAAAGTTATGAGGAACATATGCTGTGCATTGGATGGCCCACTTCTCTTAAACTTCACTTTCTGCTCCATAAATTCCCAATTCAAAGCTTATGAGCTTTTAATGTCTTTCACACCAGCTGATTCCACTGCATTTTTTCTCTCAATCTCGTTTCTGCTGATTTGTTATCTCATTCTCCTGTTCATTTCAGCTTTCTTTTTCTATCAGCCATTCACTGTGCATGTGCATTTTAATGTAATTATTTTTACATAAAAGTGGTTCTTAAACTTTTGTTTTGAAATGTGCCAAATTATGGGGGCTGCTAGAAAAAGTACAAAAAAATATATTATTCTTATACTGTTCATTTCTGCAGCCTTTTGTACATTGATCTATATAGTAAGTGAAGTTTACAGATGACCTACTCTTTCCGGGGAGATTGTGAAGTGTGCATCCAATAGGCACTTTCCTTTCCCATGAGGCCACAGGAGAGGAATGGCAGTTCAAATTGCGCTGGTAGGTCACATGACAATGACAACATGACATACCTTTTAAACAGTCATTAAGTAATTACTTATTCACAAAAAATACCTATTCAGACAGTAAGCAGATGCAGCCTCTGTTTTAGTTCCCGTTTCTTTAAAGCCTGCCTTTCCTGCCTGCCTCTCTTCAGTCTGCTCTGATTGGTCAGGTGTCTTGGCCTGTTTTGAATGGTCAACTGCTTAGATTGTGTTGGAAATGTAACACCCCTCACCATAATTGGGTTTCAGCTCCCGAGGCTTAACAAGCTGTTGTCAACAGTGTATATACGTTAACATTGTATATAGGATAACAATGGCATCAGTATTGGAAGTCGATGCCTTTACACCAAAAAAACAAATATAAATATATTATTATTTAAAACAGCATTACCCTATAATTTATTCACCCTCAAGCCATCCATGGTGTATATAGCTTTTTTCTTTCAGACAAATACAATAGGAGTTATATTAAAAAATGTCCTGGCTCTTCCAAGCTTTATAATGGCAGTGAATGGCTGTTGAGATTTTGAAGCCCAAAAAAAGTGCATCTATCCATCATAAAAATTGCTCCACAAATAAAAGCCTTCTGAAGTCAATCGATGTGTTTGTGTAAGAAAAATATCCATATTTACAACTTCATAAACCATAATCTCTAGCTTCTGCTAAGAGAGTGGCGTTTCAGCGGATGAATTGAGACGTAGGCGTAGCGTAAACTCCGGTGAGAATATGCTAGTCTCGCAAGAACCACGTCTCCTCTAGCCTTTATCGAAATCCTCAGACGTTTTTCTTTACAAATCTTCATTTTATACTTCCAATTCGTGACTGGTGTTAGGGCTGGGCGATATAGCTAAAAAATGTATGAACGATGTAATGTTTCATATTGTTCGGTATCGATAATTATTGACATTTTTTATAACCTTTTTTAAAAAAACAAAACAAAACAAAGAGCAACAGAAAAAAAAGTTTAAATTTAACCACTGTATTTTTAAATTAACCCAATTTATTGAGACAAACAACAAATAATTTTTTGTTTTAACAATCAATCACAAAATAAAAATTAAACAAATATCTCCTTTCTTATGTTTTATATGCAGATTAAAAAAGTCTTAAGGAAACTTTTGGCTTGTTTCCCGAGGCCACAGGAGGGCAGTGAAAAGGAATAAACCTCCACAAATTTACGACATGTTTTCTAAAAGTTTAAACTGTTTTAACTTTGCATGGCTTTCCATGCATCTCTTGTGTGAGACGCGAATGCAGCAGTCATATTTGTCTGTCTAAAAAAATGCGCTGAATATGCGTTCTGTGTGAATGGCTTGGTTTCGGTTTTAACCTAATCAAGATCTTCTACGCATTGAGCTACTATATTTCTCTAATATTTTGAATGAATAATGCAGCAACGGCGCATTTCGTATGCTAGACTAACAAAACATTAAAATGCAACAACGTCACTTAAATCATCATCACCGCATCTTGTGCGCCACTGATGAGGCTCCCTGATGCACACCTAACATTCGATTGTACTCTTTTTTTCATTCAAATGCAAATGTTTATTTTAAATTCGAATAATATTCATTTTTTTATTCACAATCTCCTCATCACAGGCAGGCACATCACTCATTTCAGCATGTGTTTGCTTGTGCTGTCTGCATGACTCATAGCACGTGCCTATATCATGTGCTATATTGAACATTTTCTCTATCGTTATCGATGAAGGTGTACCATCGATAAATACCGATACCTAACCGGTCTTTTGTTTCGCTCTCTCCTCTGCGCTTCCACATTCGGCACTTTTCAGCAGAGCTTACGCTACGCCTACATCCTACGTCATCCTTTGGAACACCACTCTCTCGTGAACACGTATACGACAGTTAGCGGAAGCTATAGAGATTACGGTTTATAAATATATTTATAATATATTTTTCTTAGACAGACACATCACTTCATTTCAGAAAGCCTTTATTAACCCCATGGGGCTGCATGGAGCACTTTTTATGATGGATGGATGCACTTTTCTGGGCTTCAAAATCTCGACCCCCATTCACTGCCATTATAAAGCTTGGAAAAGCCAGGACATTTTTAAATATAACTCAGATTGTATTTGTTTGAAAGAAGAAAGTCATTTACATCTAGGGTGGCTTGAGGGTGAGTAAATCATGGGGTAATTTGAATTTTTGGCTGAACTATCCCTTTAAGCAAATGGTCCCCATCTGCTTTCATTGTATAGAAAAGAGCAGCATGAACATAGAAGAAAAACTCTAGTTTGAAAGAACATGCATGATGACACAAAGTTTTGGTGCAACATAATGCAGTAAGATTAAGGCAGTCCAATTACATAATATTTTTCACTTGTATTAACATCTAAATTGAATGATTTTATTCATGAAGCACATTTTACGGGTTATAAGACAAATGCTTTACCTTGTACTCTATTCTAGACCGATAAGAGGAGCTCTATTCACACACTAGGAATCACTCCAGGACAGAGCACGAGGGAGAGAGTTGCTGCTTATCATAACCAATACATATACATGTTTAATTTCGGTTTGTGTCTCTCTATCTTACTTGCTGTGAATTGCTCTACATGAATCAGTGAGGCTAAACAGCAGCCATTCTTGTTCTCCAAACCCATGAAATTGATCTGCAGGTATGCGTGTGTGTTTCTGTATTGAATGAATTGAATTAAACCAAGATGATTTTTACTGACTCTGTGTGCAAATGCAGCCAGACTCCGGATACCATATGCTGTGTGTGCGTTGTGAATCCCACCACCGGAAAAACTGTTTTTTTAACCTAAAAAATTCCATTTATTATTTTAAATGGGCACATAAACGAAGCAAGCAATGCAGGCCGATGATATAAAGAGCAATATTTTGTGTCTCTCTTCCAGGTGTTTGCTAAGTAGTTAAAATGATATTGTGAGGCACTGGCTTTAACCGACTTTGGCTTATGGGATGAACATAGAAATCTATTTTCTCATACGTCGCAGCAGGCTTACACGCTCAATCCTATTATAACTGGAAAGAATGAATGAACTATTCTGACATGCTGACATCACTGCATCCCTTCTGAATGCATAGTCTAGAGCAGCCAGACTTTGGACCACCGAATAGTCAGTGTTTATTCACTGTACTGAGTACCGTAAAACCTGACCAAGATCTGCCCAATTAAACATGAAGGCTTTGTCTGACGATTGTGAAACATAACCACTACAATTTGTTTACTTCTATGCTGTTGAGTTGTGAATTATAATATTATACTACAGAGCTGTTGAATGCTTGAATCTGATTGGCTGACAAACATTCACGTTTTCACAAAAATATAAAGCATTAGAACTGTTTTCAACATTCATCATAACAAGAAATGTTTCCGGAGCAGCAAATCAGCATATTAGAATAATTTCTGAAGGATAATTTCATGTGACACTGAAAACTGGAATAACGAAACTAAAAATTCATCTTAGATCACAGGAATAAATTACATTAAAATATATTATAATAGAAAACAGTTATTTAAAATTGTAATAATATTTCACAATGTTGCTGCTTTTACTGTATTTTTAATCAAATAAATGCAGCCCTGGTGAGCATAAGAATCTTTCAAAAACACAAGAAACCTTACTGAATGCAAACTTTTGACTGGTAGTATACATAAAAAGAAAATAAAACATGTATAATATAATATAATATAATAGACAGAAAAAAAAAAAACAGAATTTTTTTTTTTAGTTTAGTACTGTAGCTTGTAAACACAACTTTTATCACATTTCCTGGCAGACTAATACAAACTTGTGCACTCTAAAAAAATGTATAAAGTCAGCCAATCAGTTTAAAGCATGCCAAATTGAGAAAGTTCTTGCCATTCCAGTGTGCAACAAGCATCAGATGTTCAGCAAAGGGTCTGTGAGCGGTGCGCCGTGATGCTGTCTGAGGCTGAGACTGCTTGTCCCCTGTAGTTCACTGCTGCCCTTTTATGGCACAACTGACCTGGAATCAGGTGGCTTTTTGGCTATTAGGGGGCACAGAAAAGCCAGCAGGCCAGAGAACAAATGTAAGGACCACACAGAGGGGTGAGCACCACTGTTTCGTGATTGGACGCAATGGAGCATGAAGACATGCTCTGAACAGGACATTAAAGAGAGGACAAACCTAGAGCTCCATTTGTCACTTCATCAAATGAAAAACAGATCTTCTTATATCTTTAATCTGAACAGGCTGATAGCTTTCAATCTTTCTCCTGCTCTCTTTCTCCATTTCTCTTAAAGGGACACTGCACCCAAAAATGAACCCTCTGACATTATTACTCATCCTCACGTTATTGCAATTTAGAATTTAATCATTTATTTTTTACTAGTAATAGAAAACCAAACACTATAATATTTAATTTAATTATTTAACAGTTTTTCTTTAATAATTTACAGAGACTATAATTAAAGCAGAAATTGGGAGCTTAGTTGCCAGCGTTCTCAGTGCTCCGGTCCAGCGCACAGTCAAAAAAATTTTTTTTTGCTTCCAACACATTGGCCAAGCAGAAATATTATTGACTAATGCTGATGATTAAAAAATGCCAAATATCAGCCTTGCTGATATTTCTTTCAACCATTAATTCTAAAACCATATGGCTGACTTTATTTTGTGACATACCAAAAAAAGTAAAATGTAAAAGAACATACTGACAATTTTTTTCCGTATAACGTAAGTGGGAAGGGATGAGTGCAGCTCAAAAATCAATCAATGTACCATTTTAACAGCCCAATTAATTTGTGCATCTTCAGATGATAGCTATATATCAGAAAAAGACAAAAAATCATGTTATTTACTGTAGCTCTAATTCACTGTTGCTTTCAAACCTCATTTGCTTATGCTGCCAATCAAATATGACAGCTTTACATGCACCATGTAAATATCCAACACAACACATTCAAAGATGACATATTTAAAAGAATGTGGAGAAAGCTACACTGGATGATTTTTTTGTGACTTACGTTTCAGTCGTAAGACTAAAATATCTGTGAAATCCAGCACAAACCATTTTGTGAGTCTTTTATGCTGTTTTTATACTTCTTTTTGTCATTTTGGAGCTTGACAGTGTCAGTCACTTTTCAGGCCACCAGATTTAGACAAAGTTAACTCAGGTTGTTTTTATCTGTAGAGAACATAATGAAGAAGAGGAGAGGGATGAGAGAGGAGAGAAACAGTGGATGAAGAGTAGAGGCGCTAACTGATGAAACAGGAAGGGACAGAGGATAGCTGGACTGGACGGGCCATCTGTCTGCAGATGATAAGATGCCTCTATGGGTCTGCCACTACAAGCCATGAGACTGAACACAGGCCTCTCTCTCGTCCTGTCGAACACATGCACACTAATCCAGTAGCTGGTGACTTCCACTCACTCTACTCAGTGACTGTCCTCACCCCTATCTCTACTCACAATCCATAATTACAAAAAAGTTGATACACACAATACTGGTCAAAAGTTTGGAATAATTAAGCTTTTTTATGCTTTTGAAAGAAGCCTTTTTATGTTTACCAAGGCTGCATTTATTTGATAGAAAATACAGTAAAACAGTAATTTTTGAAATATTATTACAATTTAAAATAACTATTTTCTATTTTACTATATTTTAAAATGCAATTTATTCCCATTATCAAAGCTGAATTTTCAGCATCATTACTCCAGTCTGTCACATGATCCTTCAGAAATCATTTTAATATGCTGATTTACTGCTCAAGAAACCTTATTACAAGAAACATTATTCTCGTTATTACAAATGTTAACATTTTTTTTTTTTTGCTCTTTAATATTTTTGCGTAAACAGTGAAAGACTAGCAATTAAAAAAAATTGTGAAAAGTAAATCCTGTTGAACTGAACTTTCTAACTTTCTATTCATCAAAGAATCCTGGGGGGGGGGGGGGGGGATATAATTAATATTTTTATTCCATAAAAAATATTAAGCAGCAAAACTGTTTTCAGGTTTTAACAATGAAAATGATAAGAACCATTATTAATAATTGAGCACCAATAATAAATGTAAATATTTAGAATGATTTCTGAAGTATCATGTGACACTGACGACTGGAGTAATGATGCTGAAAATTCAGCTCTGATCACAGGAATAAATTGCATTCTAAAATCTATTAAAATAGAAAACAACTACTTTAAATTGTAATAATATTTCACAATATTACTGCTTTTACTATATTTTTATCAAATAAATGCAGCCTTGCTGAGCACGAGAGACTTCTTTCAAAAACATTAAAAATCTTAATTATTCCAAACTTTGTAAATAAAAAAAATTCTTTTAACATTCACTCACCTTCATGACTTTTCAAACTCTTATGACTATCTTTATTCCACTGGTAATGCAAAACAGGAAAATATAGACTCAGAATGACCCATTTTACAAGACAATAAAGACACACAAGCACAAAAAAACAATCCAACTTGAAAACAAAGAGTGGGAGGAAAAAAAAAAAAACTCTTTTTGTTAGAGAAAATTATTGGCATGGGGGATCTTTTGGCCGTTCTGATTGGTCGATTGTTTCAACCCTCTGAGCGTGCTCAGTAATTATCTTGTCTAACTGCCTCACAGTGCCATGGTGACCCCAAACCCCACAATGCAGCGTCGCCATCACGAAACCCGGCAGGAAAAGCACCTGCTATTGGCACAGGCATGCAAACTGACTCACTTGGCACGGCAAGCTTTTGCCCTTTAAATCTGCCCACATATTTTATAGTACGTATTGTGTTTAGCAGTGCAATATTAATGAGGGTTATTTCTGAATCTTACGTCTGTGAAATGGCCATTTGGAAGAGCGAATGCACACACAAACTTAATGTCTTTGGAAGAAAGAGATTCCATTAGAGCAAACCAATAGTGGAGCTTGAGATGTTTAGTTAAAAGCTCTCAAACAGCACAACAGAAATCATAGCCTGCTCCCCTCTCTAGATAACAGGATTATCCTCTCTGTGCTCTCACAAACACTTTCAAATGAACAGAGACTGGCACACACACGAATACAGATTTAATAGAACAAAAACACATAATGGTTTTGGAGTAAGTGGTTGGAGTGGAGTAGTTTTCACCTGACCGGGGCTCTGTTGTCAAGTGCCAAATGGCAGAAACAACCATACTTTTACATTTTGTGAGGGGTGCTTGCCCAATCTGCCACCATAATGCTAGAGTGACGTGGATGGTTGACAGGGTGGAGTTTCTAGCATGTTGCTATACTGGAAATATTGATATCAGTGACGCAAAGTAATTTCAGCGACCAAAAATTTCAGCCGAAAACAAAAATGTATTTTTGGCATTTTTTTGCCAAAAAAATGGGTTGCAGAAATTACCAAAAAGTCACATTTTACGGGGTATTTACACAACACCACTTCCAACTACAGACCGAAAGCTTTTTGTCCGTTCTTTTATGCAATAACAATGTTTTGGGGGCCTGAAAATGCCCCTAAAAACTAAAAGTTCTTGAAAATGATACCATTATTGATTGTCTCAGTGTAAACTCCAAAAATGCAAATTTGTGATAATGGTTACGTCATTCGCATGTGTACATGTTCAGTTTACAGGTATGTGCGTGGTGTATCTTTACAAACATCACCAATACAATATCTGTGTAAACGGTGATTGTTTTGACAACATTGTCATCTGTACTTCTTTTCAAACAACACAACTTTTCAAAAACGCAAATGAAAAACTTTACAATCGTACAATAGTTGTTGTATAAATGCACCCTTAGTCTATGTTTCAATTTGATGAACAAAAATTCACTAAAGGCCTGTCCCAGTATCCACACTTGCACATTTGTCTTCTTACAAGTGCACGTAGAACTTTTCATTACCCGAACATAGTGTTGCAAAAATGCAGGTTTAGACTTTATTTACACATTTTGTATATTTAGTACTTTGCACTTTTTATATAAACAAATTTATGTTCAGTAGTCCCTTTGAATGACACAACTTAATTGCGATACTTCAAATTAAGTAGTAAAAACATAAAGCAGTTGCAAACCTTTTACAAAATACACATACTCATCTCTGTACCAATAAAATGTTTAACACGTCAAGTTTTACACAAATTATATGTAATATCTATGTAAGTGTAGATTTGCATTTTGCACAGGTTGGAGACATACTGTTATTAAGCTGTAAATGCAAACTGGCTAAAAAAAATTAAGCTTCTGTCCAGTTTAAAGTGTGCATGTAATATTAGGTCTCTAGATATGGATCTGTCCTCAGTGCAAGTCTATAGGATTTTTTCCAACTGTTTATTCACTAACTAGACAAAAAATACTCCTATTGCTTCGAAAAGTAATTGCACACCTCTACTCAACAAGCTACATGATTTAAGGCATCAAAAAAAAAAAAAAAGATATTCTAGTAACACTTTACAATAGGGTCCCACTGGTTAATGTTAGTTAATGCATTACATTATACTTTGACAATAAGCAATACATATGTTACAGTATTTACTCTTCTTTGATTAATGTTAGTTAATAAAAATACAGCTGTGTGCAGCTGTTAGTTCATATTAACTCAGGACCAACATTAACAGATACAAGTTTTGATTTTAATAATGTATTAATTAACTTTGATTAATAAATGCTTTAGACATGTTTTCATTGTTGGTTAGTAGTTAACTAAAGTTAACAAATGGATCTTCCTTCTAAAGCATTACAATTTATTTTATCTACTACTCCTTTCCTCCTCATTTTACTAGACCATCACAATAGCGAGACACTGGAGAGGCTGAACTACATCCAGCAGGTGTTTCTGCGTTTGTATGGATACTATAGTTTGGATTGATGACTGCAGAGAAAAGCATGTATCTGCTATCCATCTCGCAATACTTCCAACACAAAGAAATGTAATAATCTTTACCTTTATAAACCTATAGTAACAATTGGACCCCAAAATTAGATTTTCTCCTTTTCTGTCTTCTCTTTCTTCTTTTCCCGTTTCTGTTTGACCTTTATTTTGCTCTCAAATATATCCAGATTTTTCGCTATGTTGCACTTCCCTTTGTTCAATCTCTCATTCATTCACTGAGCTTCATCTGAACTCAACACTCTCATCTCTCTCATCCACACACACACACACACACGCACGCACGCACGCACGCACACACGCACACACACACACACACACACACATTTTTTCCCAATATAAAAATGTCTGAACCCAGAGGGGGAAACTGCATTGCTGGAAGGTATGTGCTGTTCAGGAGACTGCAGTAATTGAGTTTTGAGTTACTTTTCATTTTAGCAACTTAGATATTTGTCCTAAAAATACAAATGAGATACCTGTTGACCTACAATAACAATACAGAGCATTTATAGGTAGCGTAACACCTCTCACTGCTTCTTGTTTCATTCAGAAATACATCAGATCACAGAAATAAACAGCATTTTCCATTGACTTTAACACGTTGCTGTCTGAGAAGCAACTGAGATATTGAGAGATGTTTTTAATTCATGAGACTCAAGTTTATCTTGTTATACATTAGTACAGAATATAATGTGGATGTGAATGTAATAATCCTTCCTCCTGATACCAATTTAAACAGGTTTTAAGAGAAAGCATATATGAAGAATTAGTATTTGCTCCATTGCCAGATAAGTCAGTTAGATCAGTGTAAAGCTATGAGGCTAATCCTGTTAGCCCTGGAGTTAGCATTAGTGCTGAGACCTGTTCTTGAGTATTACAGCAGAAAGGGCACATCAAAATAAAGAAAACATCCAAGACGAGTCACATAGTCACTATGTTCTGCCAATCTGACATCACACACACTGTAGGCTGCTCTCAGTATGTCAGCTCATGTACTGTAAGTTAAAGCAAGTGTGCATCGGTCTGAATAAGTACAGCGATGGCCACTGGAGCTCTAACAGATGACTTTGGCCTACTTTGTGTGAAAAAAAGTTTATGATGGTTTTGTTGGTTTTAAGGTGAATGGAAATAACCCAGAAAATAAGGGGAATAAAATCAGAAATACAACACTATTTTTTTCCTCCCGTTCTTCTTTATGCACATCATTAGACTGATAAAAATACATTTTTAAAAACACATCTGTAGAAAAAAAACAGCATATCAGTTTCAGGCGGCTCTTCTTGGTTCAGTCTCTTGTAAGATGCCATTTCGACCACTTTACACACACTCTCATTCTCTCATACTAATATATATATATATATAGGTAGACAATAATATTGTGAAATATTACAATTTAAAACACTTTTTTTTAGCTTTTTTAAAACACACTTTTTTAAAACACAACTGGCGCTTGAAAACACAACCGGCGCTTTTTTTAGCACCGGTTGTGTTTTAAAAAAGCTGAATTTTCAGCATCATTACTCCAGACTCAGATCCTTCAAAAATCATTCTAATATGCTGATTTGCTACTCAAGAAACATTTCTGATTATTAGGCCTATCAGTGCTGAAACCAAGTGTGCTGCTCAATATTTGCTTCTTTGATGAATAGATTTCAAAAATGTAAGATAATTTAAAATTTAATTTGAAATTTAAAAATTCAAAAGAACAGCATTTATTTGAAATAAAAATCTTGTGTAACATGTTGCTTTGTTTAATTTAATGCATCCTTAATGAAAGTGTTAATGTCTTTCAAAAACAAATCTCATGCAGATCACATTCACACAGTTCCAAGTCTCTACATACTTTTTAGGAGCAAAGTACAGACAATGGCAATGGCAAATTTACAAACAATTTGTGTGAGCGCATAAAGAAATACAGCGCATGGCTGGTCAAAGAGCTACAATCCTTCTGAAAACAATGCAAAGCTTTTGTTCTGAAAACCATTATGTACCAAACACACACAAGCACACTTACAGTAATTGTATCATCATGGCACGTGAAGGCTTTACAAATCTGAAGTCAATAACTTCACTCCAGGAATCCTGAATATTGTATTCCAGAGCGATGCCAACACAATACTTCAATCAAACTATATATACTGACGACTCACAAAACACACACTTCTGCATTCTCACTCAAAATTCTCTTTTGACAAACTACTTCATAAAAATCTCTCAATAAAACACAGAGACTGTAAATAAACTCACACACACACACACCTAACCAGCAGGTAATGAGCAGAACCAGATTGTCACTTACGTCAAACAGAACTCTCTCTCTCTCTTCAGCTCACCGGGACGAACGAGTGTATTTTTCACTAAGTCCTCCAGGATCATTTGCTTTCGTCTTCTCCTCCTCTCTCCTTCTTCTTCACTCTCTCTGTCATTGTTTTCAAGCGCCGGTTGTGCTCTTACTGCAGTGTGTTTGTGTTTATGCACAGCATATAGTGTGTTAACTACGTCTCACGGTGGTACTGTTGACATAATTAATGTCTTTCTTAATTGTTATGCATGCAGATCATCAGTTTTTCTTGTTGTTGCGGCATGTGTTGTGCTTCGGTTATGATACGGTTATGTGTGTGTGTGTAATGCAGATCTAATCCCTTTGAGGAGGTGAGAGAGCGGCTGCTTAGCAGCCAGGACCCTATAGGGAATAAAAGACAAATGTTTCAGCTCAACACACACACACACACACACACACACACAGTGCAAATGATGCTGACATATACTTCATCTTAACCCCATCCTATTATGCAATAAACATCAACTACATATTTAACCTCATTCTAAGAAAAAGAGCACTCACACTCACATATACTTGTATAAGTGGATTCGACTGTCAAAGTAGGACACAGTTTGAAGCTCTTAGCTACAAGTGTCCTTGACACTGCCATCATTATGAGCAGGCAAAACAAGCCCAAGACCTCATATGCAATCAATACGCTGGACAGCTCGCACACGCACGTCTTGACCCACTTAAACTGACTCGGCGATGATTCTGATTTGTGAAAGTCATAGGTCTTCTGAACGTGATTCGCAGAGGGTGTGAAAAACCGAAGTGATATCAATAGTGGAGCTTAAGCAAGTCAAAGATTAGAGCGTGAGGTCATGTGACCACGTGCCAGTGTTCATTTGTGACGGACTCCATGTTCTTGCTGGCACAAAGGTACGTCTGCTCTCGGCCTGAGATCTGATCAATAGCTTCCTCTCCGTTAGAAGGAATTATATGAAATATACAACAAGACAAACAAACCACTGTTGTTCTCATTTTTCTTTTGCTCCCTCAGCTATCCATTCTATTTCACCTCGAAAGTTTGTCTTAATGCCAAGCAGTAATACAATTCTCACTTTCACCCTGTAGTACCTGACATATGAAATAATAGTGCAAAAAATCTAATTTTCTGAAATGGAACAGTTTACTAGACAAAAAAAAAAAAGAAGTTAGTATATGTGTTTTATGTTTATGTATTATATTTGATAAACTAGGCTTTTATGGCTCATATAGTATGACATATGGAGAAAATGGAAGAAGAAAAACACCTCAAAAGGTCCAAATTGAACAAAATATGCAATTTGGTACAGTTGCTGATATTCACATGGCCAAATAGTAAGATGAAATTCTGATAGCTAATGTAAATCAATGGATCTTAATAACAGTGTAACAGACTACTTACATAAAATGTATATAAATATCAGTTGTCATTCTATATCTCCCAATAATGTCTTAGTAAGATGATATTTAAATGCTTAGTTTTATGATTTTTGTTTTGATTGTTGTTTTAAAACATACAATGCAATGCAATACAATGATTGAAAGATGAACAGATAAACACTTGATACATGTTTGATATGTAAAATACATAAGATTTGATCATGTTGATCATTTAGAGGCCTTATAAAAAATCAAATATGCTTATCAAATATGATATAAAGTAGGCTTTAAAGGGTGAAAGTTAACATGAACACAACAAACTTTTTTACTTTCTTAAAAGTGCAGTTCACCCCAAAATAAACATTCTGTCATCATCTACTCACCATAATTGTAGATGGAGCACAAAACGAGATAATTCAATGAATATTAATATACCTTTTGGTCTGTTTCTTACACAAAGCTATAGTAAGACTGCAGAAGACTTGGAATACATTGCTTAAGCCATATGGAATACTTTTATGACACTTAATCATCTTATTTTTAGCATAACAGTCATTTGTAACTTGAATATGTGAGGCTTCTGGTGTCATTCGCTTACAGTTATTTTACCTGTACAAAAACCATTATACGGCTTGTTATTTCAAACTAGTATTTGTTTTCATATTATTTTAAATTATAATCGTAATCATAAAGACACTGTTTTGCGGCACAAATAGTTTTACCATTCACTGCATTTTGTTATTATTTAGTTATTTACCTGTAGCGGCTTATGAATCAGAAATCTCGCACATTCACACAAAATTTAGCTTACTTTATTGTAGCTTGACAGACATGGTCTTCATGAACTGTCATTGTATGGAAAAAGAGCTGTGTAAATATTCATTTTTGATTGTACAAATTTATCATTTAATTCAAATTTCTTCTTTAACATTCCGTCAGAAATCCACGGACGTTAAATAGTATGTGAATGGCATCTCATATTGACTTTAAACACGCCAGCTGTTCACGTACACATCAGCACGTGTGACTAGTACATTCATATAAATGCACAAACAAGCTTGTCGTTTGTGGTTTTAAGGTTAATATTGTTTATCAAGAGGTTTTTCTGCTCTGATCAATAAAAATCTTTTTGAAAAGGTTCAGAGAAATGAAGAATGAGCGAGGGAAAAACAGAGAGAAACACTGGGGGATGAGGAGAAAAAGAGAAAACACGTCTTGACAGTAATTGAAAACATTTATTATTTCGCCTCAGCACCTGTCAAGGTTTGTTCATCCATCAGACGCACATTCACATGTAAACACAAGACACTGGAAAGGGGCCAAAGAAACCATATATTCTGTATAAGAATACAATATTTAAACCAGATCATCATTCAGCGGCAGTGACGTCTTTTTTTAGCTGGTTATCTGGCAGATAAAGGGGCTGATGGGAAGGATCTCATGTCCGTGGACGAACGAAAAGACCTGTCCCTCCGCTAATGGCACCGTTCAGGTGTGAAATGAATCAGCCGACCTTTCCAACACACACTCACAAATACAAACACACACCTCTCTATTAGTGTGAATCGCTACACAGCTGAATTTCTCCTGAAGAAAAACCAATCCCTACGGGAGGCCATTCATTTATCCGTTTAGTTTCTCTTTCTGTCAATCTATCTCCTCTTCATCCCAACATAACCTCTTCCTCTACAATCCATTCACAAGTTTCAGCTAGAAAAAAAATGTCTGTCCTCAGTGTATTTTATCTCTCACAAGCAGACACTGGTTATTTGATCTATTTCAGTCCATTCTGAAATCCAGAAGCTTTTCAAGACACATCGATCCCTGAACTCTAAAGTCGTGAAAGGCAATGGTACAAAACAAGAATAAACAGAAATGAGAAGAAAAGCAGAACTTCATTCTGTGCCACTAGTGTTACCAAAGAAACAGCACAAATATATAAATGTAGGTACTGTAAATAAACTAAATGTATTTTTAACGATAACTTAAAAAATATTAAAGACTGAACAGCAAGGTATGGTATATGGTACATGTTTTTTTTTTTTTTTGAAGGCATCCGCTCGCATTATTTCGTTTTTTTAATAATCACATTTAATAGCTGACATCTTGGTACAAAACTACATAACCCATGATTCTTCAAAGAAATTTCAGAGAATTGCAACAAGCAAATCATGCTGAAAGAACATTTATTTATATTTTGCAATAAATGTTTTAAAAAATCTATCTATCTATCTATCTATCTATCTATCTATCTATCTATCTATCTATCTATCTATCTGTCTAACAGATAGTCCCACCCCAAACTCAAATCACTGGTACTGAGTTAATCTTTCAGTGTAAAGTTGCTTACACAGTCACAGTGTTACATTTTGGGGGGAATTAGTTTACAAATAACTTACTAACAGCTGTCTTATCATATTAAGCTAAGATGGGATACGGTATATTAGCGTCAAAATAAATTACACACTTCACCTTTAAAAATTACTGTACATCTGTGCATGTGTGTGTTTTGGTGGCTGTGATGCAGCATGAAGGATATTTTTAGCCAACCTCTCATAAAATAATTCTATTTTCCGCTCCCATGCTTATTACTGGAGGCGTAGGTGTTTTCATTGTGGGCTGAAAGCGCTAAACAGCAAAAAATGAAAATTCTGTCATCATTTACTCACCCTCATGTTGTTCCAAAATCACATGGCTTTCTTTCTTCAATGGAACATAAAAGGACAACTTTAGCAGAATGTGCAAGCTGCTCTTTTTCCACTTCTGTCAAACCTGACTCATTGCAGTCAATCACGAACCGACAAAGTTTTGAATGAAATGTTTGACTTATAGCATGTGTGACCACTTTCAGTGAATAACTAGAATGAATTTCTGTCTTTTCATACTTTTATGGTTCTTTTTAGCTCTTTTTTTAAGTCTCTGGTATGCTTAAAAGAGCAGCAAAACCCTTTTTGTTTTACATGAAACACAAATAATGATTTTTTTCAGTAAACTATTCCTTGAAACACATGCGCACACACACAGAGTTCAGTGATGGACAGCCAGGTCGGTAAGATTAGAAGCAGTGCCTGGAGCCCGTCTGGTAGTTCTGAAAGCCAGACATATAAACACACAAACATTGTTAATCAAGTTCAGGAAAGTACCAAAGAAATTCAATTGTACCTGAGTGTTCCTGGGTTTCTGTTCTTGATCACTGTTCCTTTGTCACATAGAGTCAGCTCCAAAGTCTGAGACAACTTCAAAATCAACAAAATGAGGATGAAATATTTCTGATTATGCACTATTTTAAGTTCACTAATCAATTAAGTACATTTTGCTGCACTCAAAAAGGTCCATATAGGCCTACTGATAAAATATCATGGTACTGTGATCACATCAGATGGAACTTCGATATATAAAACTAACATTACGTTGTTACTTTTTTAATACATTATGGTATTTACCTGCTCCTCTATGATATTATCAAACCATTGTAATATCAACTTTAAGGAACTCTCGAGTAACGTTACTGATCGGAAAATGTCTTACCTTGTGTCATTCAGAGCTGCATGTGCAGGCGTTGAACTTCATAAAGACCATATTCAACGCTGGCAAACGATAGGATGCATTTCTGATTTTAAGCTGTTGTTGGTAAATATTTTGAGTTATGTTTTTTGTTGTTGTTGTTGTTGTTGTTAGCTTTAGGCATGCTCATGCTCAAGAAAAGCAAAATGGCGAAAATCTGAAGTTCCCATTCATTTAACTGAACTTTTAACTCAAACTTTAATGCAGATGATACAATACAGAAAAAAATATTTTGGAAAAATGCAAATCTCACAATTATACCCTATTTTATACATAAGCTGGACTTTGTTTTCCTCGAATGTATGAGCCAGGACTGACCTTTTGTTGTTTACAATTTTATAACTATTGATTAAAAAGATTGATTAAAAGTAGGGTTCAGTGCTTAAATCTTATCAAATGCTTGAAAATCAGAGAGAGATAGCACTCGCCTCACCTCTCCTCTCCTCACACTGCATCCTGTGGGAATTACAAAGACGTCTGAAGCCAGTGAAGCAAAAGTAAGATTTCTAAAAAAAAAAACCTGTTTCCTTTTACCCCAATGTCTTTTGAATTTTGTTATCGAAAACAACATTTTCAAGAAGCCCCTCAAAGAATGGAGAAACGCATGGAAAGTCAAGTTCTTGTCAAAGAATTTTAATTAGTTTCGCTCTTTTCTCCTGTGCTGTTTCTCAGAATGAAGCCACTGAAGCCCCAGTCGGTGATGGAGAAAAACTCAGATGCTCAGTGGAGCTTTGAGAATCGATAATCTGAAGGGACAAGAGGAAGTGCAGAACACCGCGTGTATGTGCTTTCATCTGCTCTCAGAGTAAAAGGTTACTGATGTCATCTGTAGGTGTGTGTCTATGTGTGAATAAGTCAGTGACTGTGTGTGCATGATTCAGCAGATGTTTTTTTTCTGTCTCAGTGGGCTGTGAAGATCAGAGCCTGCCCTGTTAATCTCTGTCAACCAAAGACACATTTACTTTGGGTGCCTCTATCTACAGCTTTACATGTAACCTCCGCTGTGTGTGTGCGTGTGTTTGTGTGTGCTTGGTTTTTTTGTGCATGATGTGTAGGCAAGCATGACTTTTGCTATCGTTCATATAGGGTTAGCGATTTGAACAGTCCCTTAAACCAAAGTACTGAACTTGGTTCACAGTTTGTGTTACAGACATGAACGATATCAAATTATATGGATTGTTGAGGAGAGGTGTGTTTTTCTTTTCTAAGCAATTTGACATTAATTACATAATAAATAAAAAGAAAAACAGATAGAATAGAAAAAGAATAGAGCAAGCTAGTGTTAGAGTCCTTTTTTTTTTGCTTTTGTTAATTGTATAATAAAAAGAAAACAAAGACAGAATACAAAAAGATTAGAAAAGCTTTTTTTTTTTTTTTTTTTAAAGAAAACAAGCAGTTAGTAAATGAATAGAGTGCAAGTCTAAAAAGGGGCAAGTTTTTTTTTTTTTTTTAAGAATAGAATTAGAATAGAGAGTGCTAGAGTTAGAGCTTCAAATAAAGATGGAAGAGATGTGTTTTTAGCCGATTCTTGAAGACTCGGATTGAGTTGGGCAGGTCATTCCACCAGGAGGGAACATTTAATTTAAAATTGTGAGTTTGACAGGAAGCAGGAAGTACAACTGAATAAGAGAGCAGCATGACAAACAAACAGGGGGACAGTCACCAAACTTACCTGGATTGAGGAGTTATTACTTTCAGAGCTCATCTTTCCAGACACCATCTACAAACTTTGGATAACACTTTCTGTGGATTATATACACTGGTGGACACTCACATTGGATTTATCAACACACTGGGATTCTTGGACTGTTTTAGGGTATGGACAAACGAACTGGATTCTTTTAACAGACTGAGTTTACCTCGTGCTGTTTTAAATTCTTTTATGTGAACATTGTAAATACATCAATCCTATTTAAACCAATCTCCTTTTATGTCTCATTCTTTTAACCACTAGTCATCTGTCACAGTAAATCTGACCCCATTTTACTCTTGTAACTCGGCTGATGAGGCCGAGCGTTACAAATAAATCAGAATTGCAAGATGTAAACTCAGAATTGTGAGATAATAAGTCAGAACTGCGAGAAAATAAGTCAGAAATGTGAAAAAATAAGTCAGAATTGTGAGATATAAACCCAGAATTGCAAGAAAATAAGTCAGAATTGCCAAAAAAAACACATCAGAATTGTGAAAAAATACATCAGAATTGCATGATGTAAACTTGTAATTGTGAAAAAATAAGTCAAAAGTTCTGACTTAAAGTCTGACTTTTTTTGTCAAATTTGCGAGAAAAAAAATGTCAGAATTGTACTTGTTTATTTTTATTCTGTGGCAGAAAAAAAAACAATTGTTAGATGTAAACTCATAAATTAGTGAAAATAAGTCAGAATTGTGAGATGTAAACTCGTATGCAGTACAAACAAATTCAAAGCACAAACTAGCGCAGAGACACCACTCACATTCCCTCCAGAATTTTTTGGTTTTGTTTTGTTTAGATATGATTTTTTTTGCATGACATGATGCCAGGTGTGAGTGTGTGTATCCCAGGTGGTTTATAATGAACTAAGGGTCTGTGAGATTGAAATGTCAGTGTGATGTTTGGGACTTGAGCTGTACTCACATAAAAAGGTCAACCGAGTGTTTCCAATTTCGAACGCAGAAAGGAAAACAACAAGAAAAGTGTGTAACCTTAAGCCCACGCTAATACCAATAAACACAAAGGCTAGCATAACGTAACTCTTTCAAGTGTTTACCAATCAGCTATTGCTTTAAGGCAGACCTATTATGTCCACTAGTAATTTGATTCCATATGAAAGGAAAAGGCCATTCATACTGTCCTTGAAAAGAGACCTTCACTGCATCGCATCACTGGAAGCATCCTATCAGGGTCAGCTTAATTAGCCTTTTGTCTTTCCAACAGAAGCCTGCGCTAAAAAGCACAATCTGCTGGGATTAGACACAATGATTGTAGGGCTGTGTAATGAAAAAACGCAAGGTGTTGAGAGTGTTTTAAAAAGCTGAACTCGAGTGTCACGTTTTCATGCACGAGATGCTGCAAAAGACAAACGCAAAGGTCAAACATACCTGTCTAGCACAGGCTTACATAGAAAGACTATGAAAAAGGATTCTGTGCATAACAGATTTCTTCAAATTACATGATATTCGGGAGTACAAACCATTACACATCATTTTCCTTTTCTTTACTCTTTTGAAACACACTATGACATTGATTAGTTTTTCTTTTTTTTTTCATTTCCTTTTTGAAACATCCTTGTTTTAAATAGCAATAGCTTTCAAGATTATGAAATTATGACTGATTTGATTCTCAGGAAGCTCCTCTCGTTTGTCGTTCTGGATTTCACTGTAAAGTGATTTATTAAACTACTAATAATTATTGGTGTTCAAAGGTCAGATGCAAAAGCACAGCCAAGGAAAGGAAGAAAGAATGGTGGTGAGTTACTACAGTACATGCAGGAAGGAAACTTATTAAATCATTTAACGCATATTTAAAGACTTATCTATGCTTTCAACCTTGCAGAACAAGCAGTAGGACTGTGACATTTATAAAAAGGAGTTTAAGCCAAAAAATAAGGCGTTAATGTTAATGTGTGGTTTGTAAATTAATGCAACAGGCTTCTTGCACATTTTCCAGGTCTTGGACCCAAGAGGAATATCTTATCAAACTGCATAGCTTGTTGCATTTGAAAGGAATAATTCACACAAAAATGGCAATTTGCTGAAAAATTACTCCCCCTCAGGCCATCCGAGACATAGATGAGTCGGTTTCTTCAGCAGAGCAGATTTGGAGAAATGTAGCATTCCATCACTTGCTCACCAATGGATCCTCTGGAGTGAATGGGTGCCGTCAGAGTGTGAGTCCAAACAGCTGATAAAAACATCACAATAATCCACTAGTAATCAACATCACTCCAGTCCATCAATTAACATCTTGTGAAGTGAAATATATATATATATATATATATATATATATATTAAATAAATAGATAGATAGATAGATAGATAGATAGATAAATGTAACTAATAAATAAATACTTACATGCAGTTTCTAAATTGGTCATACCTGTATACCATATTGCTAGAATTTTAGAAGTCCAGCTTCTTCCTAGGTTGGAAAAATGCATGCATAGTTATTTTAGGAGGCTAGAGAATCATTTAGACAATCATGTCATTTTAGTTTGCCGCACACTCAGCAGAAGTGACTTCTAAAGGATATCAGAGCCCGTCTGTTGTTTTGGCCCTGAGTAATGAATGGGGTCACACATTTATCAAAAATATCTTCAGAAATGCACCTTACATCTGTGGGCTGCCCACCCATGTCATCTCTACACAGACTAAACACGTCGAATCTGACGATAGCCTTCACAGTCATAAATCAAGAACAAGAATCAAAGTCCACATCTCCTCTGATCTCAGGTACACACAATGGGAAAAATCAATATAAACTTGAAGTGTTTTTAAGGTAAGGCTACTGGGTTCACATCAGAATGTACATTAGGAACAGATGACTAGTATAGAAGACATCATTTGCAGTTAAACCAAAAGATGGTGTATCTTGACATATTGGTACGCTTGATCATCTGACCAGTGTTAGAGGTGGGATCTCATAGGCAAAAAGATCCCACCTTCTTTGCATACATTAGCATTGCATTATAAACTCAAGGTGAAGTGAGCTTGAGTACCTGAAGACAAATTTGTTTTGTTGGACTCTGAATCATATTCTAACCACATTATTATTTATGAGAAGTCTGTTCTAGTCAAGTGCAGTTCTCTATTTTCTTAGCAACGGTGTTGCTTTGTTTATCATAGGAATGTATTAATGCATTGAAATCAGAATTTGACATTCAAAACGGTGCTCCAAGGACATGCAGGGATTTCGTACTTGATTCAGATGGGGCAGGTAATACATATGTAAGGTGCTGGGGTCAGATGATGTGCCGAATTAATCCAAGCAAATACATTGCAGGAGGATGAGGTGAGAGTGACAGACACACAGATGGATCAAGCATTATAATAATGTGTGGAAGAAACATGTAAAGAACAATGTTTGTGCATGAGTCTAAACTTGATGTGAATTGTATTCATAACAAACTCCTCCTCCTGATCTGCGTTCCCTGCCTCATTTCAGGTCTAATAGCCATTATTGGGAAAAGTTACTTTTAAAAGTAATGCATTACAAATATTGTGTTACTCCCTAAAAAGTAACTAATTATGTTACTTTGTTACTTTTTTATGGAAAGTAATGTGCTCAGTTACTTTTGCATTATTTTGTGTTACTTTTTCCCATGAATTTTCTTGTAAATTAAAAATGCATTACTTTACTAGTAACTTGAAAAAAGTAATCTGATTACGTAACTTATGTTACCTGTAATGCGTTACCCCCAACTCTGATAATAACTTTGTATATATAGAGAATAAGACATTCTTAGAAAAATTTATAGAAAAATATTTTTCCTCAGTTTGGGTATCTGAATAAAACTGATTCGTTTTTTCCTCACTGAGTATGATCTCCATAATTTCTCTGTCATACTATATGAGCCACAAAAGCCTTAGGATAGTCAACAAAAACACATGAATCTTTAGATTTTTATACTTTCTCTAGAAGTTCATTCAACTGTACCATTAATATATATATATATATATATATATATATATATACATATACAGTAATCAACATTTGAAGTGGATCATAATCTTTCATCAAAGTTGTCCTGAAACAAAAACACAATACCCGTTCTTGTCTTAGGACAACTTTGATGAACTTTTTTGATCCTCTTCAAATGTTGACCACTGTATATATATATATATATATATATATATATATATATATACTGCATCTTGCATCTCAAAAAATTTGAATATCGTGAAAAAGTTATTTTTGTAACATCTCAAAAAGTGAAACTTTCATCTATTCTAGATTCATTATATGTAATGTAAAACACTTCAAATGTTTTTTTGTTTTAATTCTGATGATTAGAGCTTACAGCTCATGAAAGTCAAAAATCCGGTATCTCAAAATATTAGAATACTTCCTAAGATCAAAAAAAGCATTTGCCAAACAGAAAAGTTCAAGTTCTTTAAAGTATGTTCATTAATGCACTCAATACTTGGTCGGGGCTCCTTTAGCACAAAAATTCCAGCATCAGTGTGGCATGGAAGCGATCAGCCTGTGGCACTGCTGAGGCACTACTGAGCCTTCACCTCGTCTGTGTTGTTGGATCGACTGTTTCTCATTTTTCTCTTGAAAATATCCCCTAAATTCCATATGGGGTTCAGGTTAGGCATGTCAACCACAATAATATCATGGTCAGCAAACCACTTGGAAGTGGTTTTGGCACTGTGGGCAGGTGCTAAAGTCCTGCTGGAAAAGGAAATCAGCATCAGCAGATGGAAGCATAAAGTACTCTAAAATCTCCTGGTAGAAGAATGAATTGATTTTGGACTTGATAAAACACAATGGACCAACACCAGCAGACGTTACAGCACCCTAAATCATCACTGACTCCAGCTTCAGTTCACTCCTTGTGAAGCTCTCCCAAGTGTTTGAATCAGCTTTGCTTGACGGTATTCTCAAGCTTGCGGTCATCCCTGTTGCTTGTGCACCTTTTCCTACCCAATTTCTTCCTTCCAGTCAACTTTGCATTTAATATGCTTTGATACAGCACTCTGTGAACAGCCACCCCTTTCAGTAATGACCTTCTGTGACTTACCCTCTTTGTGGAGGGTGTCAGTGATTGTCTTCTGGACCATTGCCAAGTCAGCAGTCTTCCCCATTATTGTGGTTTCAAAGAAAAAGAGATACCTGGAATTTACACTGTAGGGATGGTCATTTAATGAAACTCAAATATAAATATTCTAATATTTTGAGACTGGATTTTTGACTTTCATGAGCTGTAAGCTCTAATCATCAAAATTAAAAAAAAAAATAAATCCCCTTTTTTTACTGACTGTTATTTCATATATCAGGCTTTACAGGGTTAGGGCCAGATTTACTAAACAGGGCAAACTGGCATTAGAGCGCAATTCCATAAAAGCCCTGATGGGAGGAGAAAATTCTGCGTGTGATTTACTGACAATGCGCACATTAAAGAACACAGACGCAGCCAGATCATTTCCATAATGACCAGTGCAATCTACCAAGAGCAGCGCAAATTACCGCCTGCTTTAAGACATGCTTTTTTTGGCTGTTAAATAATGGCACAAATACCAGTAATTTGACAAGTGCAAACGTTAGTAAATTGCGTTGCATGATTCATTTTAATACTGTCCTCCAATAAATTTTGCATCTGAAAGGGAAACTACAAATGCATATTCAATAAGGTCAGGCACAAAAATAACAGTCCTCGCCTTTTCAGTGCTAATTCTTTACTGCGCGTCTTTAGTAGATCCTGACAGTACTATTTTAACGGCAAAAAATGGTTTGTGCTGGCGCAAGTTGTTAGTAAATCTGGCCCTTAATCTCAAGGCTTATTCTTGAACTTGAATTCATTTAACTGATGTGTTTTTGAGTGTAATTATCAGCAGGTTGTAAGATCGCATCAGCTCTTCTGCTTCGTCGCCTGTGTTTGGAATGAATCAGTGGGGTGGATTATTGACACTTGATCTTTACAACCTGAGAAAAACAAGCAAGCTAATAATTCAGCCATTCGGACATCACTGATGCCTAATCAGAGCTTCCATTAAAGCCCCTGCATGATGCTATCTGCATTAAAATCCTTTGATAAGGCTATGCTATTTCATTACCCACAATGCACCTCTCTCTCTGATATGAGTTTGTGCGGGGATTAAAGCGAATCAGGTGCAGACCTTCATTCCTGTGATAACGCCACCTCACACTGGTCACAGATCAGCGATGGACACATTAGCTTTGACTCGGAGGCTGTGATAAAACAGGTCATAGTGCTTCACTGGTGAGGTTGATGGTATGATAGGAGATCCAACAGTGTTCATAGAGATGAAGAAGAAGAGAGAATTGGGCAGGGGGGTTCTCTTGATGCCTTTGTTCAGATATCAGGATTCAATCTTTGCTGCTTTCTAAAAGGTCAATTAGAGATGGAAGATATACGGAGATGCTACGGCTTAATCTGACACAGCCCTTTCAAGCATCACCCAGCAGCTTCGGATCAGCTGGGCGGATGGTGCAGATGTCTGCCACTGATTTACAGCTTGTTTTGACTACCATCATTCATGCCCTGTTTAACACTGAGGGTCTTATTCCGAAATGATTCCATTTTTAAAAAAGAAAGGAATTTTGGAATGTGTATTCTTCTATGACTACATAGTTATTCCCAAACAAAAGACTCTAATGAGTCGGTTCTTTTTAGTCAATCAAAAGGCTTAACCAATCAAAAGCATACAGTTCAACCAGAGTGTAGTCAAATTCCCCAAAACAAATGACTCTTACAAGCTAGTTCTTTTTAGTGATTCAAAAACATACAGCTCAACCAGAGTAGCCTACAGTCAGATTCCCCAAACCAGTGACTCTCAACAGTCATTTATTCGAGAATCACAGAATACTAGTTGCACTGTATGATTTTATTCATTAAAAAGAACTATCTCATAAGAGTCATTTGTTTGGGGAACTTGACTACAACGGTTGAACTGTGTTTTTGATTCACTATAAAGAACCGACTATGAGCTGGATCTGTTTGAAAAATCAAAACGTACAGCTGAACCCGAGTGTACAGTCTGATTTCCTCAACAAATGACTCTTATGGGACAGTTCCTTTTAGTGAATCAAAAACATACAGCTTAACCAGTGTAGTTAGATTCCCGAATGATCGAATGGCTGTTATAAGATGGTTCTTTTTAGTGACTCAAAACCTGACACAACCAAGTCAAAGTCGAAGCAAATTTTCAAATTGACGTTATCTTTATTAACAAACCACACAGTTGAAGTCTAAACAACTACATTCTCACTGGAAAAAAAGAAAAAACTCTTTAAACTGTATTCCATTGCACAAAAACAGTATTATTTATAAAATGATAGTGGATTTGGGTGTCCACCATGATACCCTCTCTGAAAAATACTGCAAGCGGAGTGATACAAATAGCGAAACGTTCATTCTGTTATCACTAGAATATCGCACCGCTGGAAAAGGCTCTCAGCCAATCAGGTTCGAGGAGCAGAAAGCCTCCAATATCATCTCTGAATCAGTGCGCAGTATATGAAAGAAATTATGGAGCGTGATAAAGCAGTGAACCTGAAGAGCTGAGTGTGCAGTACTGTAGAGGTGTGACAGCTCTCACTCATGAAGGCAGGCCAAAACGCTGGCAAAGGGTTTCGTCAAAAGTGCCTCCAGAGGGAAAGAAATAAGAGGTTGGTGAGTCTGAAGAGGCTTATATAACCCCTTTGATCCGTGCCCATATGTTCAACACATGACTGAATCTGACACGAAACTCTATTCGCACTGTTCACTTTGACAGTTTGACTCATGAGAGCTGCTTACATAAAGCTGTGAGTGCATGCGGTGCTGCTTCAAATAATAAATATTAGTATATCGAAGTGAGGGGAAAAATGATATTATTCACGCTGGCCTGTTTAGTACTTTCTGAAGCATCTTTAAATGAATCAGTCAAGTCATGTCCAATCACCTTGCGCATCAGGATTTTGTCAAGGACAAATTTCTTGCCTCAAGCTTTATTCTATAATTATCTTGCAGTAATGATTTAGCTTTTCATTTTAAACGATCGATTTTTATTTGACATAAAAGCACCTTCACAAAAGTCCTGTCAGTAGAAATAAAAGCAAGCATGTGAGATGAAATTAATGAACTTGTATGTAGCCTATCATATCGTTATTTTTAATTTCAATGATTGAATTATGATTTCTATACATTTCCTTTATCCTCTTCAATGCTGTAGTGCCCTCTGGAGGTACAAGGTGAAGAGAAAAATAGTAGCATAATATAAAAACAAGTTTTGCAGGACTCTGACGCCATCTACTGAATAAAAGTGGAAGTGCAACTAGCGGCACATCTCTCAATTGTTTTATAGATTATCAATATTTTAATTTGAATTAAATGAAACATGTACATAAAATATTATAGGAAATATTTTAATTACAAAACCTGACACGTACACCACCAAAAGCACACTCAATGAAACAGTCTGATAATATATGCAAAAAATAACAGAAAAGAAACAACTTAGCTTGGTAAATCGTTTATATATGGCTGTATCTTTTTATCTTTGCAAATACAGCATAAAAAACACATATGGTAACATTTCAAAACATTAAAGCGAGTCTGAGCCATTAAGACATGTAGTGAGAATGTTCATCTACAATTTTACAAAATTAAAAAAAAAAAACAAAAAACAAAAAAAAAAACAGCAACAACAACAACAACAACGAGACATCCTCATTCTCACCTGACATTTCATCACTCACAATGAAGGCTGCCCTCCACTCCCGATCCAAATTCACAGTTGGCCGTAATACTGATTTCTTTCATGGTGCTTGTCACTTTATTCAAAATATCGAACATTTAATGCAGTATTTAAAAGAAAAAAAAATTGATACATTTGTATTTACACAAGCTTATCAAATGAGTTTTTCAAATACACTGTATATATCTTTTATATATTTCTTTATATTTATAAATGCTCACTGCCAGATGCACTTCAACAGAATCCCAATCCCAATTAGAATCCGATTCCAAATCAGAATTCAAAATAGAGTCTGTTCATTCATCTACTCGATGCTCCACAATCCATTGTCCCATAACAGGGTCTTCACAGGTGAGTGGAGTCACGTGTAAAAGCACGCATGCATTATATTACACACACGTGCTGGACATCTTGTACAAAAAGTGACTCTAAACCACTATACAGCTTCCAAATTACCTGCAAATACAAATGTATATTTAAAAAAAAAAAAAAATCTAAAATAATAATAATAATAATAAAACAAGGCTTTCAGTACCAGTACATATATAGCGCTTGCAGCACAAGAGACTTCATACATTCAGCATGGGGGGGTGGGGGAGACAGGCACTCTATGGGGTAGCTATGCTTTTGGGGTCCTCCCTCTCCCTGCACATAACATTAACACAATTCTCTCCAAATCCACTAGTAAGACGTCCCGACACCCTGTATGTGAACGAATGACCAATAACAAGATCTGTTTGTGATGGGAGAAACAAAGCTTTTGAAGCTTGGAATCAACTGAATCAATTACTTCATAAAATGATTCACTGTTTTGAAGCACTCAAAACAAAACAGGCTGGCGGCACCTGCTGGTCAAAAAGGTGTAAATGTAACAAACATGCATAATGACACCTTTGACTGCAAATGTTTTCATGAAAGTGTAATCTATTAAACGTAATCTACAAACAATTACATATGAATTTGTTTTATTCATTTGTAGTCCTTGTTTTTGCATCATCAGACAGGGCTAGGGCTAAAATAGGTCAATTAAAAGCAATTAAGTATAATTTTCCTTATTGTATTATACACTCAAAACAATTAAAGCTTGTTAAATTAGTTAAAAATGAACTGAGATCAGTTAAAATACCAGTTTCACAGCATCTGAATTTTTACGTTTTGAAATGGTTTTAAACAGTTTGACAAGGCTGAAATCACATGACTTGGCGAGTTTGATACAGTGATTCGAAAAAGTATTTACAAATGTTTCAAAGCTTCATGAAGCATTGTTTCGAAAGCACCCATCACAAGTTTCTGTTCACAATCGTGAACTATAGGTGCAGTCACAATATCGAGATTTCAGTGAAATTTCGCATAAAAAGGTCTACTATAAATAGCGTAGCAATGTCTAAAGCACAGCTCACGCAGAAGCCACTTTCAAACCAAGCAGCTTTCTGTTGGTCAGGGTGCAAATTCGCATGACCAACTTGAACAAGCGAAATCTCACGAAACTCCCAATCTTGCGAATGACTGGATTTCGCTCACGAACCAGGGTAAATATGACTGCACCTATAGCCCTGCATGAGTTAAAAAAAAATAGTTCACCCAAAAATGAAACGCTAAATCTCTTTCTTCTATTCAACATAAAAGAAGAAAATTTGGGGAACGTTGGCTTCCTAACACCTTCCGGTAGCTATTGGCTTACATAATATTATTATTTTTTCCATAATATGGAAGTCAATGGCTACGGCAATGGTTTGTTACCAAAACAACATCTTTTGTGTTCAACAGAAAAAAGAAACTCGTACAGGTTTGGAATAACATGATGGTGAGTAAATGACAGAATTTTCATTTTTGGATGAACTATCCCTTTAAAATGTCTCACTTTCAACATCTCATTTAACACAAGCGCTAGTATTTCCTGTTGGAAAACACCTCACGCACACATTAACGCACTAAACTACACTGGACAGACAAGCACACTCCGCTTGTAATAGAGAAGCCGTTCCATAGTTAATCAAAGGCTCATGAGCTGCAGACAAACAAACCTCAGATCACAAACACGCACACTGACTTTTGGTATCTTAAAAAAACAAACCAAAGAAAAACCAAAAAAAAAAAAACAGAAATATATGCATGGTCCCTATAATTACGCTTCTATGGCCCGATAAAGGTAAAGAAATGCCCTAGGCTGGCTGCCTGCCATAAATATCAAAATTATATCTTTTTTTTAAATCTCTCTGAAACTCTACTTGGCAGAGGAAACGCACCTCTGCGTTATCTAAAAAAAAACGACATAAAAGATTTTCGCACACACATCAGGAACTCCCAGATCCGAACCCCCCGAAGGTTTTGATCGGCTAAATGAAAGTAACATAACAGGTGAATGTGAAACAAGTTCTTGCCACTTCACACGCGCCAGATCAAAACCAGCAGCTTTCAAGTGGGAGTGTGACTGTGGCGAAGTAGGTTGACGCTCGGACGCTTTATTAAAACGGGCACGAACTGTCTGGCAGCCGAGATCGAAAAAAGGCAGACTAAGTTTCTTGGTTTGTGGTTTGAATTTCCATTTCCATTCTCTTTTTGTTGTGGTTGTTTTTCTGAATATTCTATTATGGCACAAAGACGAAAAGAGCGCGAGAGCTGCTCCCAACGCCCCGTGTCTCTCAGCCATCGTCGGGCGTGCTCGCCTCTTCGGGAAACTCATCGGACGAGCCGCTCTTGTGGATGCGTCCGTCGCTGCGCATGCTCTGGAAGGTTTTCTTAAAGGCTTCCATCATGGAGTGTGCCAGTTTTTTGGCCTCCAGTTTGCTCTCGCACTCCACGGCGTGGCAGTCCATCTGGAAGGTCAGATCATCGTTGATTTGCCGGTAGATCCAGGCGAAAACGTTGGGGCTGACATCGTGATCCGCTGTGCAGTACGCGATGCGAGCCACTTGGAAGGTGGCCTCTCCCTGGCCGTCCAGGTGATGCAGTCGTACCTGGAAGGGACGGATTTCCAGTATGGCGTTGCTAGAGCTAATGGAGTCGTCGTGGGCCACAGATGTCCGCTTTGTGTCCCATAATCCCACCACAGCCGACTCGGTGCAGCCGGACAGGAAATGAGTGCCGGAAATCGTCACCTTGCCAAGGTAGGTCACCTAGTAAGAGGCAAACACACAAAAGAAAAATTCAGACAAATGCCCACATTCACAAAGAAAGATTTACTGAAATATTTATATTTAGCCACACTTTAGTTTGGGGATCTATTCTCACTATTAACTACATCTTTTACCTCAATAAACTACTAATTTGCTGCTTATTAATAGTTAGTAAGGTAGTTGTTAAGTTTAGGTATTGGGATGTAGAATATGGTCATGCAGAATATGTGCTTTATGAGCACTAAGAAACAGCCAATATGCTAGTAATATGCATGATAATAAACAAATAGTTAATAGTGAGAATTGGTCCCTAAACTAAAGTGTTACCACATATTTATTTAATTCAATATTCTGAAAATAATGTACATTTTGGCTTTACTGATTACTGAATGTGTTAATATATTTTGTTATACAGAGAATGTTTACCTGTTTTTTAATTACTCTAAATGCTACATTTTTGCTTGTATTTATTTTCACATATTTATATCTGTGAATGATAGACACAGTATGGATATGGATATGATAGAAGTACATTTACATAACCATTTTCAGCTCTGTAGTCATTTGTAAAATTTGGATCAATTAATTTTCAAAAAGAAAGAGTATATAATTTTTTTTTTTTTGTGCAAAGTGTTTTACTCTTTTTCACAGACAAGTTTTAGTAAAATATTACTAATATTTGAAAAAAACTGGACAAACACTTTCAAGGCCAGTACATTTCCTAAAAATATACATTTAATTTTACCTTTTTATGATGTCAATTGAAATTATATTATTGGAATTTATTTTCTATTTTAATATATTTTAAAGTGTAATTTATTCCTGTGATCAAAGCTGAATTCTCAGCATCATTACTCCAGTCTTCAATGTCACATTTTTTTTTTAAATATTAAAATTTTACACATATTCAAGCTGTAAATAAAACATTTTATTACTGGTTACTTTATGGTTACACTACTTCACATGTTCTTATATAATAACTTTTGGTTGAAAATGCTGTACAAACAAACAACAACCCCCCCCCCCATGAATTTCCATGAATGTGTGCACATGTATTTTATAGTAAGGTTTATTTCTATAAGGTTTATAGTTATGGTCCTTTCATTATTCTTACGTATCACTGGTCCAGAGCTGTAGAAATACACTGTTGTTTTTAAGAGAAAAACAAAAGATTCCAGAGAAAATGAGTAGTTATGAATACCTGATCTTGTTGTGTTTAAATGTGTGTGCTTTTGGCAAAAGTTTGGGAAGAAAATGTGAAACTACAGAAGAAAAAAAACACTGTCTGGCTCTCCGTTTTCCTCTTCCAGACGTTTTGTTTAGTCTGCAACCACAAGGTCTAATTTTGGCCATGGTCTCTCCTGCCCATTTCTTTAACTCGTTTAGAGAATACAATTAAACAAAATAGTTTTTTTATTGCTTTACAAACTGTACAAAGTTTGAAGACAAGCAAGGGGTCGAACATCTGTGCTATACTTGGTAAGAGAATTTCATAGCAAAATGCAAAGTCATCCCTCTTATGAACATGACTATAGTGCTTCTCTCCAGATGTGTTTTGTTTTTCTTAATCTCATTCTTTCTCTCGTGTCTGAAACAGAAAGATGAGGCCTTCCTGCGAGCTGGGAGCGGAAATGCCAGTAATATCTCTACTCTTCTGAAAGCGATTTACATCAGACAGAGAGAATGAGAGAGGATGAGTGTTCTCTTCTGGAAGAAGTGTTGGAAAACATTAGACCTGAAAGAAGCCCCTCACTACACTATGACTAAAAGATGAGGCACTGAGCGAGGATGTGTGTTTCCCAATACCTGATGGATAACATTAAGCCTTATTATCGTAAATGAACACAATCACCACAACAAGAAAAAAAAAAAATGTGAGGAGTACGGTTAAAAGTTAAAAATTGTTCAAAATTTTGGGGTCAGTAAGAAATTAATACTTTTATTCAGTAAGGATGCATTAAAATGTATCAAAAGACAGAAAAGTCATTTATAATGTTACAAAAGTTTTCTATTTCAAATAAATGCAGTTCTTTTGAACTTTCTATTCAACAACGAATCCTGAAAAAAATAAATAAAAAAAAAAAAAAAAAACATGGTTCATAGTTTCCACAAAAATATTAAGGAGCAAAAACTGATTTTAACACTGATAATAAGAAGAAGAAGAAGAAGAAGAAGAAGAAGAAGAGTTTCTGAAGCAGCAAATTAGTATATTAGAATGACTTCTGAAGGATCATGTGACACTGAACACTGGTGATGCTGAAAATTCAGCATTCCATCGCAGGAATAAATTTCACTTTACAATGTATTCAAATAGAAAACAGCCACTTTAAATTGCAATATTTCACAATTTTTACTGTATTTTTAATCAAATAAATGCAACCATGGTGAGCATAAGATATTTCTTAGAAAAAACATATTAAAAAAATCTTACCGACCCAAAACACACACACAAAAAAAAAAAAAATTTTGGCCAGCAAAATTATTTGCCCCAAAATGCAATAAAACGGCCCCAAATTCCCCCCAAAAATCTAATTTAAAAAAATCAACTGAAACCACAAAGTTTAACAGACCAGATAACAAACATTTAAATTAAGAGCAACTACATTTGACTAAAAATTTAAATATACACATATAAAATTGCTCTGTTTGCTGTGGAGTCAAGAAATCTGTACATATGATTAAAAGCTGAATATAAAACATACATGTTTTACCAACTAAGAGAATCAGCACTTTTAGAGTTTCATCCCCCTATCTGATGTGAGCATAAGTATTGGAACAGATGCTTCACGGGTCTTTCTAAGTGATCAGCTGTGTCCTGTTGCATTAATTATTTAGTTATTAAAAGCAGGGAATATGTCGTATCAGTTATATCCATTACTTCTGCATTCTGAGTCTTGCATTCGATGATGACGACACACAAACCAGGATGAAGACGAAGGAGCTGACTTTGAGAGGAAAGCAAGCAATTTGGATGCTAAAAGAAAAGGACGAACTCAATTAGAGCTATAGCTAAAACAAAGGGCATGGAGAAATCAAGAGTCTGGAAACCACCAGCGACACCAGCAACCAACAACGACCTGATCGGCTGAGAAAAATAACAGTAGTTGATGACAGACAAATCATAAAAGCTGTGTCTGTAAAAATCACCAACAACCTCCAGAAAGCTGGGGTGATGCACTGACAATCTACTGTCCTCAGGAGACTTTGACACAGAATTACAGATGCTACACAGCAAGATGCAAACCTCTGACCAGCACCAAAAACAGAAAGACAAGATTCGAGTTTGCAAAAAAGCACAAAGGTGAGCCAGTAGAGTTTTAGAACTGAGTTTATGGACCGATGAGTGATGTGAAAAGATGAGTGATGGGAAAGCAAAAATGTGGAGAAAAAGTGAAGTGCAAATGATCCCAAGTATACAGTCTCATCTGTAAAGCATGGTGGAGGTGGTGTCATGGCATGGGCATGCATGGCTGTCTCTGGAACAGACCCTCTCAATTTTAATGATGACAATGTATGATGACAGTAGCAGAATGAATTTGAAAGGGTACAAAACCATCTTGCCCACCAATATTCAAGAAAATGCAATTCATTGGGAAGCACTTCATATTGGATCAGGACAATGACCCAAAATACCCTGCCAGTTCAGTCAAGGAGTTTATCAGGGCAAAGAAATGGAAAGTCTTAGATTGACTTGGGCAATCTCCCATTTAAATCCAATTGAACATGAATTTCACCAGCTGAAGAGGAGAGTGAAGGCAGAAACTCCCCAAAACAAGCAACAGTTGGAATTGGCTGCATTAAAGGCTGGGAAAAGTATTTCAAAGGATGAGACCAAGAGTCTGGTGATGTCTATGGGTCACAGACTCACTGCTGTGATTGTGTCATGCAACTAAATAATAGCTTTTAATCTTTTACATCTGCCTTAAGTTCAACTGTCCCAATACTTATGCTCACATCAAATAGTGGGATGAACTCTAAAAGTGCTGTCCTTTTTATTTGGTAAAACATGTATGTGTTGAAACAGCTAATAATAAAATGTGACATTCTGTAGTTGTCGTCTCATATTCATCTTTTAATCATATTTGCAAATATCTTGACTCCACAGCCAACAGAGCAATTTTGTCTTTACTGTTCCAATACTTATGGAGGGCACTGTATGTGTGTGTGTGTGTGTGTGTGTGTGTATGCATATACTGTGTGTGTATATATATATATATATATATATATATATATATATATATAGATATATATATATATATATATATATATATATATATATATATATATATATATATATAGATAGATAGATAGATAGATAGATAAATAGATATGGAATAACATTCACCAATACATTGTTCGTAGCAAGACAACTAAGTAGTATTTTTTATTAAATAAAACCAAAATGAAATCAAATTGAACTTTTCAAAACTATAATATTCCTGATCCTCAATCTTTCGTCAAGTCATTCCTCATGTATTTGATGTGTATCTCCCTCAGTGGTGAGATGACAGATTACAGTCTTTCTGAGAAACTGTGTGTTTGTTCACACAAAACTCATGATGTCTGTTCCTGGGTGGGTCTGTCTGTGTCTGTGTCTGTGTCTGTGTCTGTGTCTGTGTCTGTGTCTGTGTGTGTGTGTGTGTGTGTGTGTGTGTGTGTGTGTGTGTGTGTGTGCGCGTGTGTGTGTGCGCGCATATACCTCAGGTGTAAACTGTGAGAAATCATCAAACACTAAGGCAGATTGATGCCTCTCAGTCACCACAGAGTCTAGACAGCAACAGAGCGCTCATTCATCTCTCTGTCCTCTTACCTCCACAGGCAACGGAGAGCCTTCCAACAATGAAGCTGCTCTTCCAGATCTCTGATGCACAGCGCTCGGAGTGAGCGAGCGCAAATATTGTGCAACTCATTAATCTGACATCAGTACAGGAAGACCATGAAAATATGGTGTCCTATGATTTTAAATAAACTAAAATGACTTGTAAAACAAGATGTAGTATTTCCACACAGTGGAAGCACATTCACACACCTACACACAGTACATGGAGAAACAATGTTGTTTGTGCAACACTGTTATGCAACATGTGGCCACAATTACTCACTATGTGTGTGATTCACTAGTTTAGCATTTTAATACCAAGGGCTGAGTGTTATAGCCAAAAATACCCATATCTCAATATTTTTCAGGCTTTCGGTAAAAATTCTCAACGTTCATGTATTTATGCCGAAATAGTTTTTTAAATTTCAGAAGTAGTATTGTTTCAACCAAACAGACACTGTTGTGAAGTGGACTCAGAAAGCATTCATGTTAAATAACTAATACAATACAACTAATACAATAAAAAACAACATAGAAAATACATAAATCAACGCATTTTTCCTCGCAGTTTTTTTTGCGTGCAAACTATATTTTATAGAATTTTTTTTTATTTGAATTTATTTTTCAATATTACATTTCCTGTAGTATTTTCAAATTTACAGACAAAGTTCAATCACGAGGCAGAACCAAAAAAGGAACACCTCCATTTACAGTCAGTTTCGCAATTAACCAAATACAGACAAGGAAGGTTAAATTTGTGTCCAGTTAATTTAATTATTAAAATAAAATCTTAAACTCATTCTTAAATTTACAAATTAAATAAATAAAATTATTTGTGCTGACTGTCTGAGGTAAAATTCAATCCAGTACTTTCAAACAGCTTAACAACAAAAATAAAAATTAAGTATAATTAAAATAATACATACAACTGTATAAAATTTAATTTATGCCTTGAACAAAAATCTTTTTCTTATGAAATCTAAGGTTGTAAACCCTCTTTTGGAAACGTAATGGCTACATAAATACACTAAAATCATTATGCATGATTTACAATGTTGAATATATCTTTAATACATCGCCCAGCCCTACCTTATGTCTACCAATTATTTAACACCATATGTAAATCAATCAAAAAACAACAAATATTTCCAGTACTCTACAAGTTGCTCTGCTCGTGACTCTTGTGTCCAGCAGGTGGCAGCGTGACGAATGACAATCTATCTGTTGCTCAAGACTCTCCATGCATAATTCAGAAAAAAAGAATTTTTCACCAGCTCAGCATTCCAGAGCGGAACGTTAATGATTCCAGAATGAGGCGCATGTGTCCCCCGACACAGCTGTACGATGGTATGTGCACATAGTCATACACTGAATACTCTCACGTGTGTGTGTGTGTGTGTATGTGAAAGAGTGTGTTTGTGTGCCTAAGCCAGAGAAAGTTTGTTCTGAGGGAAAGTGATGACTATATTTGGTCTGTGTGTGTGTGTGTGTGGGGGGGGGGGGGGGGGGTCACTATGTTTGTTAACAGCATATATATATATGTATGTATGTGTGTGTGTGTGTGTGTGTGTGTGTGTGTGTATTAACAGCACACAGAACAGACTTTGTACACGCTGAGCTCACAGAATGAATCTTTCACCTCTGACTCCATAATGAAGGCTTTCACAAACACACAGCACCAACATACGCAGAAATGAACTCACCAAACACATTCTCACAAAAAAACCATCTAAATGATTCGCTAGTACAAACACACACACACGCTATGAGTCACCCACTCTTAGTGTTGCTACACTGCAGAAGTCCAGATACATTCTCTACACAAGTGCATGAATACAGATGCACAAGCAAACTTCGTGTCACTGTATTTCGAAATTTGTCAGACCTCAAAACATAATGCTTAACAAATGCATGTCGCATTCTCAGAGTTGCCACAAATTTGCATAAACATTGTCTTCTAGAGTCGGTTTTCTCTGTCATAGCAAAGAAACAGTTTGAAGAGAATCTTACTGATCAAGTCAGTTAAAGTTAGTAAGCCAGAAAATTAAATAAGTTAAAGATAAACCAGAAAATTAGATATTTTAACCATTATGGGGATTTTTTTTTTTAAATAACTTTATTAGATGTATGCATCATCTATTATTTCAAATTCTTACATTATTTTAATTGAGTTAATTGAATAAAAAGACACTATAGGCTGTTATATACACAATTACAAACATAAAAATGCTATAAGATTAGTGTTTTACAAATAATATTTTAAATGCTGAAATATGAAATGATTTTATAAAATGATACTTTAAATATGAAACTAAACCCACTAGTAGTTGGGCAGCAAGTTACTGTCTTAATGAATGAGTCATTGAATTATTTACTTAACCAATTTGTTTAAACTGCTGATTCATTCAGAAGTGAAGTAAGTGACTGTCTTTATGAATGGACTGTCTTTATGAATAGATTGTTGAACGAAACATGATTTATGGGCATTGTGCTTAAAAGTGCTGGCAGATGAATGTGAGATTACAGAGGTGGAGTTTAAGCAACTAAATGATTGGAGAAATCCTGCATGTGTCACCAGAGATAAGTCTAATGTTTAAACAACTAAAACTTAAATAAAAATTAATAAAAACTGCTAAGACATAAAAAAAGAATAAAAATGTCCAAAAAAAAAACAAACAAAAAAAAAGGATAAAACTTCACAATTAAAATGAAAATGGAAAATAGAAAAATAGAAGAAAAAAAAACCTAAAAAAAAAAACAAAAAAACATTTTTTTTTTTTTTTGGTTCTGCATTGTGATTGTTTATTTGTCTGTAAATTTGAAAATACTATAGTAAATGTAATATTTAAAAAAAATAAAAAAAATCTATAAAATATGGTTTGCACACAAAATTGTCATATAAACCATTTAGATAAATATTGCTTACTTTTATGTATGTGTGTGTTTATCACGTTTTCACTTGATGGTCCAGTCATGACATTTTGATTAAACATTATGAGGTTAAAAATGAAAAATGCATGGATGGATGGATATTCTCAATAAGATCTAATAACACACCTTTAGAAAATACGTCAATTTTTTATTTCATGCTGGCTTTAAAAATGTGGTGATCATGGTGTGAGACACTGAAAACACAAAGTGATTGCAGAGGTCAAAAGAGGTCCGTCCCGTGCAAACTTCCATAGGCCAACAATCAAAAACTTGTGTAGCAGTAACCTAACAGTACCCACAATCAGTGCCATTTTAAAGTCTATGAATGTCTACTTTAGCCTCACGGCTCCTTTAACAGGGTCTCTGATCTCTCAAAGTGCATATTCATCTCCTGGGAATTCAAAGAATTAGACAGAGACATCAGGGCAGAGGAAGAATGTGTTTATGGCGGATTGTGGTGACAGTTTAAATCCGTGTGTGACCCTGATCAAAGTACGGCCAATTCCACAAACCCGCAGAGTTATGAGGAGATCAATACAGAAACCACAGTTACTGACACACAACAACACACACATACATGAAAAACATTCATCATTCAATAACATCTGTCTAAAACATAAGAAAACTATCTATCTATATCAACTTTGACTTATTTTATTTCAGCTACTAAATTTCTCATTTTCATGTTGTTTAACTTGATACACAAAAATAACTCAAACTGAAGAATTAAAAAAAAAGTATAAATTAATAAAAAGTATAAAGACGTATGAAAAATTAATAAAATGACAAAAACAAAATTACTAAAACTTTAAAACAAAGTCTAAATACAAAACAAAAATAATTCAAAATATTATAAAAATAAAACTATTTTATTTCAGCTAGTTGCCAAAGCAACATTTTTCATTTTCATTTAGTTCAACTTGGTGCACTAAAATAACTAAAGCTGAAATAAAAATTAATGAAAACTATAAAGACATATAAAAAAAAACTAATAAAATGACAATAAATAAATAAACACACAAAATGACTAAAACTTTACAATGAAAACGGAAAATACATAAATTAAAACAAATATATATATATATATATATATAGATAGATAGATAGATAGAACTAGACTTAAACCAATTTTATTTCAGTAGTTAAATTTATAATTTTCATTTAGTTTAAATGAAACATAACTAAACTTAAAAATGAATAAAATCTATATAGACATTAAAAAACTAATAAAAATGACAAAAACACAAAGTTACTAAAACATTAAAATTAAAATGAAAAAATACAAAAAGAAAAATCATTCAAACTATTAATAAAACTGTAACAGTACCTCAATGATGCTAAAATAACACTGGTTTAAACAAGGAGAGAGCACACATTTCATGTATGCCTAGTGAGAAGTGAACACAGTGGTGTGTGTATAACACACACACACACACACACACACACACACACACAGAGCAGGGCTGATTGCCATGGAAACAGCATATAGACTAGCTTTGTTGAGTTGTTACATAATCAAAATGCCTCAATGGATGATTAGGTGGTTCTTTCTTTCTTTCTGTCTGTCTTTCTATCACTAAACCTCTCAAACAGCTACTCTCGTGTAACAAAACGTGGTCAGACATCGGTTAAAACAGCTTCTGCCATCTTAAGAAACATGCAAATCATTATAAAACGGTCTACACCCAAAAATGTAGAAATGCTTGTGGTGGAGTATGTTTAGGGCAGACCAGATGCTTTATATTCTCTGAGATCCATGTTAAAATACACAGATGAAAATGTGAGAAATGTTTCAACTGAGCGCAAATATGTGCCCACAGTACATTCCTTTAATGTTAGAAATGTGGCATAAATTACGCCGGGCTCTACAGCTTTTAAGAGAAAGAATGAGAAACACTAGTGAGGTGGAAGGAACATGACAAAGACTGAGAGAGACAGACAGAGATGCTCTGTGTTTGTCTTAGCCAGCATTTTGCCATGAATGGATGCTGAGGTTTCCATGGCAACAACATCGCAGCTTCTTTAGTAGGCCGATATCCTTGAGAGATTTTCTGTATTTTTAGCTGATGTATTATTCGGCTGTTCTTTCTCTCAATACATGCATGTGACTCTACAATATTCTACAAGGACAAGTGGACAAAAACTAGTGCATGAATACTTCCAAATGAAGTATTTTTATTTTATGTGAAGCGTGTCATTTGTACACTACTAGTAGAACTTCAGAAATATTGTTTTCCCAATGGACAAACAGGTTGTCCTGACCAAACTCACACCATTACAGAGGTACACCCATTAAAATTGCAGAACAAAATAACACTTCAGTTTGAACTTCAACTTTGTTGGCCTCAGGATTATTTGGGTCATTGTGGATAGGGATGCAACGATATAAAAATCTTGTCTGATACCGATAATTCTTTATATTTGAAAGCCGATAACCGATATGCTGGCCAATAAATCTAAATTTTTATATTATTTTTAAGAGCCTAATTCTAATCGCATTTCAAGCTATCAAAAGCCATCATGGTGAGCAGTGCGCATCTGAAGCGTCTCTGAAGGAAATAATGCATTATTTATCAGCTTTAATATATTGGCCAAATTTGCTTATCGGTTCAATAACAGTAAAAATTAACATTTAATCGGGCGATACCAATATGGTGGCCAATATATCATGCATCCCTAATTGTGGTGCATCTTGTACATTTAAAAATCAGGTCAATGACATGATACTCTTTTTTTATGTTCAGATCTATTAATTTATTCAACTATGTTAAAAAATATCATATATGCATGAAAAATGTACATTTCTATACATTTTGGGGGGCAAAAGTCAAAAACGTCACGGTGATACAACTATCCTGAGATCATAATGAAGAAGCAGCCTTATTAAAAGTATGACATTCTTGAAAAGAAAACATTATTCATTAGTTTGGCGTAACTTTTTAAAAAATATTTCTTTGTTGTGGTTTTAACAGAACTGCTTGACTATTTGTTCAAATTTGAAAACCTTTTGTCTGCCAAATGAAAGTCATGTGGTGCAACCAAGATGCATAAAATGCAGAAAAACATAATACAGGAAATAATATCATAGAGTAGACCCCTGTGTCATTAAAATATTTGATCATTTTATCTTTCTGTGGCAAAGCAAGGTTAGCTCAGGTAATAAAACGACATGCAGTTTGACTCCCTAAAAACATAATTATGTTATATTTGAATGAATAATTCATGATATTTCTAAGAACAGAAAAATAATTTTTTAAGATTAAAAAAGCAAAGATTTTTACACTCACATGCATTCAAGGAAAAAGAAAAAAAAGGGTTATTACCTTTTACTTGATGGTTGCACCACATGACGATAAATTAAATCTTCCCTTGAAAATGGTATAAACATTTTTCAAAAGTACATGACACCAGTGTACATTTTTAGGAACTCGTGTTTACATGTGTTTTAAACTAGACTTTTTTTTAAAATCCATTTGCTTTTCACTATCGTGGACACTCTTATTTGTCATTGAGCCTTAAACACATTAGGGCTGGAACGATTCCTCGATTCTATTCGAGTATTCGATTTGAAAAAATCCTCGATTGCATTTTGCCCGTGTCGAGTAATAGGCAAAATAAGTGTCGCATTCCACATATTAAACCTATTTAAAAATCATTATAAAGCATAATACTATTAAGAATTCACAAACGCTATGGTTTAATTAAATAAATATATGCAATGCAGGTTTAATATATGTGCTTAAATTATTTACATGGGCGTAGGTTATGTAAATGCGTGTCAGAGCGTCTCCGTTCACAGTAAATGCTGCTCCACGAACTGTTATCATTTACATGTGTGGAGCGTCTCAAACTCCATCTTTGCATATTGTTGTGAGTTTGGGTTTATTATAACATCCATCTGGGAACGCAACGTGCGGTATTTCATCAGATTTGTAAGGTAAATCATTTATAAACCTATGCAAACACAGGAGAATACATCATTATCTTTCTCAATATGCTAACTTCATCACGATTTCAAAATAAAGTTTAAACTCTCACTCATTTACACTCGTTTATATGCATTTTAAGTCATTTTAAAGGCTATTGTTCACTTAGGCCTATTTTTATTACTACAAAAAAAAAAAAAATTAACTATAATTATCAGATTACTCGATTAATCGTCAGAATAATCTATAGATTACTCGATTACCAAAATAATCGTTAGTGACAGCCCTAAAACACATCCTTTGAAAGTAAATGATACATTTATTCATTTAGTTGGTCAGAAAATGCTTCAAAATTGAGTCTCTGAATTTTGATGGCAGATATCAACAGCTTGTTTACCTTATATCCTGTGTGTGTGCGGTTCTTCGTATGAGGTGTGGTGGAGCACAGCTCGATGGCTTCTGGCTCATGAAAGATCACTGTAGGCAGCGGGTCCTTCCGGAGCGTCAGTACGTTGAGTTTGGTCTTTAGCATGGTCTGTAAATGCTGAAAAAGAGAAGAGCTCAGTTTAGGCTGCAGTTTGAACGTGTTTAACAAATACAGATTCACAGCAGGTGCCTCTGTTTAAGCTCATAAAACACCACTTCCACAACCTGGACGGATGAATGAATTGTTTGCGCATAACATCCAAGTTACTCCATAAAGTTTATGGCACACTTGTGTGATATTACACAGACGTCTCTCTCTCTCGCAGGCCACTCTCATTCTGCAATAGAGTGTTATTTATATATAATAAATACAAAATGAGACAGCACTCACCCCCTAAAACTATTTGCCAAGGGAGATTTAAATGAGATAAATATAAATTATACAGGGAACCTTTTAAATTATACATTATACGTTACAAAATATTATAATTCATAGAAAAATTTAAATAAAATGAACAACAGGAATCAAACTGTGAAGTTCAGTGGGCATAATAATCAAATATGTGGATACCAGCTTAAGTTTTGCAAAACTATTGGTCGTTAACACTTCAGTTCTTATGAAATTAACACTTATACAGTCTTATTAAAGTGTATAGAACATTTGTGAGTCTTTTTAAATGATTAATTTAAAGAAACAACTCAGAGTCATTTGTCTGTGAATTGGACTACACTGGCTGTGCTCTATATTACTGATTCACAAAAACAAACCAGTTTAAAAGAGTCATTTGTTGCTGAAATGCACT
Organism: Tor tambroides; assembly: GCA_021397915.2. Taxonomy (NCBI): domain Eukaryota; kingdom Metazoa; phylum Chordata; class Actinopteri; order Cypriniformes; family Cyprinidae; genus Tor; species Tor tambroides. The sequence goes on along the minus strand of JAFVLL020025895.1, from coordinate 7,875 downwards.
ACATTTAACTTGTGTTAAATGGAGTGTATTACACTTTTCCTGTGACAGCATGACAAACTTAGCCAAAACATAAACTAAACAAACATTTTTGGGGCAGGATGTAGTTCTTGTAAAATCCTGGCCATTCAGATTCATCTGAATTAGATCCAAAGGTGAAAGAAGATTTAGAAGGGAGAAAAGAAAGTGAAGAAATATGGAAAAGGGGGGCGAACTGAGCGAGTGAGACAGAGGAAACGAGTGAACGACAGAAGCCACATGTATAAACGCACCCTGAGCCCAGAATCAGCACTTTACAACTTTCTGAGAGAAAGAAACATTCCTGTGGTCTGAGGATAAAAGAATAAAGAGAGAAGCACAGAGAAGAACCGAGAGAAAGAAAGAAAGGTTTGTTCAGGGGAGGGTGAGGTGTTGAAACAAATCTGGAATTTTGTTCATAATATTTTCACTGCGTTTCATTTTTATTCTCAGTCAGGATGTTGAAAAGACTCTATTTACAGCCTATTCAACAGAAGGACGTAGAGATGGAGCAATGGACGCCTTCCATGAATAATTGCACGTTTGTGTTTAACTGCACTGTCATTGTCATGTCCTGCTCTTTATTTGTGCTCAAATGCTTACCAAAACATATCTGTCTGCATTTCCGCAGGGTCATAATAAAATGTGTCCTCTAAAACAATGATAATTCAAAGTTTTGGTATGTCGACCTTAAACTTCCCTTCCTGAAATAAGATATTGTTTTCCAAACTTTACCTCCTACAGAGCGAAGGGTTCCTCTCCAGAGAGAGAGAGAGAGAGAGAGAGAGAGAGAGAGAGAGAGAGAGAGAGAGAGAGAGTTTCTGAGAAACGGGGACATTCTCAGAGTGAAGTTCTCATTTCAGGAAGGCTCTACACACATTTTCTCCATTTACATCAACACTGGATGCACGTTTCTGTAACTTAGGCGAGTTTTCAATTGGCTGATCCACAGGAACAGTTTCACTTCTGTTTTTAGTGGCCAACAAAAACAAGTGCTGAAGAAACATCACGTGAGCTTCAAAAAGTAGCTTTAGTACCAGACCAAAGAGCATTGTCAACAATTTTGAATTATTTTGGATTTGCTAGATGTAATGAGAACAATGTGACCCAGCAAAAAAAAAAAAAAAAAAAAAAATCATGACATTGGATATTTCACTGTACATGCTCAATTCCCTTGTTTTTACATTTAGATTATAAGCGCCGTTAATCTTTAAAAAAAAAAAAAAAAAAAAGCTAATAATTAAACACCAAACAGCAAATCTCAAAATGAAATCTATTTTTCATATTGACTATTATAATGTTGTGATGCCTAAATGTAGTTGCAGTAATTAAAATGATTGTTTTTAGTTAACTATTTTACATACTTTTAGACAAATATAAGTGTTGAATGTTTTATTGATTATAATAGGAGAGTTCTACTTCATAATAATTCAGTATGCATTTTGTAATTTTATAATTAGAGTTTCTGGTTTATTGATGGATTTTTTTTTTTGTTTTGTTTGTTTTTTTAGAAAGTTTTAGAAAGATTTTAATCTGAAAACACATTGTCAACAGACTGCATTTCTATCCCTCACAGCCTCATGTTCCTTAACATTAAAAAAGGCTTCTATTCTGACTAGGTTCTATATCCTCAATCTCCAAGCATACAAAAATGCTTCGCTAGACTTATTTTGAACCTTCAAAATGTTTCTTACATTATCTCTCTGCTGAGGTCTTCACAATGCCTGCCAATATCTGCTACAATTCGATTCAAAACAATGTTCCTGGCCCAAACTGCCACCAATGAGCTTCACTTAATAACTTCCACACCTGAACTACTAACGCCCTGAGTTTGTTGTCTTCAACCAGTCTTCAGGGTCACATGTGCAGCACAGTGCCACACTAACAACGAATTAACCCAGCGGTTCCCAATCCCAAGCGTGTTCCTTCTTAAAAGTACTCAATGAAACACACTGAATTTTCCTCCTCAGTTTATCAGTAGTTGCTTCAAGACCAAAATAAATTGGTGTCAGATAAGGGAGATATCCAAAAAAATGGACTAATGTGGGGCCTCCGGGAACAGGGTTTGGATATTTCACACTTGCTTTCATCATTTGGTCAAAATCCAAGTTCGAGTCCATTATTTGGCACATTTGCGTCATCAACATGAGTACTAGTGCCAAACAGACCGAGGTCCAAAACAAATGCTCTAGTGAGAAAAAGGGTGGCCTAATGTTGTTGTAATGTTGTCTTGTCATTAAAACAACAAAATACATTTAAAAAAAATTTAATTGTGTCACAAAGAGGCAAAAAATATAACCTACAGCAAAAACAAAATAAATAAATAAATACATACATATATATTGTTGAGCTTTACCTTGGTATATCTGTCAAATAAGTTAACCGTCATAATAATAGTTGTTGAAAGTACTTTCGTAGACTAAGTATCTAGAAGGAATGTAAATGTAGATAATGGAGTGAGTGTCAGAGAATCTAACTTACTTCTACGAGGTCTGCAACATGCGTCAAATAAAATACAATTAAAATATGTAATGTTTATACGTGCGGTAGAAAACTTGTCAGACCTAAACTGTGAACCATGTATAAATGCATGCCTGCTGTGTGTGGGTGAGAGATGGACTAAACTGTGTCAGTGTTTAACACATTATACGGGTGTTTGTGGGTCTGTCCTGCAATGATGGGTTTAACAAGACCAGGAGTGTCTCTGTTCATTCATATATCACTCACAGACAGAGACAGAAAGAGAAAAACACGAGAGAGTTGGAGTGAGTTAGCAAGGTAGTGAGACAATGGAAACGGTTCAGGCAGATCTCTGGCGGCTATCAGCTTGATTACATCTGACAAGCCTCGTATTTCATCTGCACTCAGATTTAGCTGACTTCTGGCGACATTCCTCAGCAATTTCGGCTCGAAAATATAGGTCAGAAACACAAACAGAGCTTTGCGGAATATTTTGAGTTAAATGCAACAGTCTTCACAATGCCTGCCAATATCTGCAACAATTCAAAACACTGTTCTTGGCCTTCACTGCTGCCAAAGGCCTTCGCTTAATGACTTCCACAACTGAACTACAAAGCCATGAGTTTGCCGTCTCCACTCATCTTCAGGGACATTTGTAGCCACCATGACAATGATTCAGACAATGTTTTCAAACTCGGTTTAACTGTTTAGTTCGAACGTGAACTTCCCATTCAGGTCTCAATGGTCTGTGCTCGAGATATTTTCACGTTTTATTCTACGACATAAAATACATCAATAACACCCCCTTGTGATTTTTTTAAAGCTATTACTTATCTTGAAAAAGGCGGTTTCTAACAAGTGGTTAAATGGGACTAAAGAGGTTGTGAGGAATGGATAAACTCACTAGTCGCTTTCACAGCCTCACTGTGTTTATAATCGCGCTCTTATAAACTATTCGAACTCAAACTTTCAGGGAAAATGTTTAAACAAAGACTGAAAGTTGTTGGAAGCTCAGCACGGGTGATATTAAAGTCATGCGACTGTGACGTAGTTCTTTTATAGCCTACATTTAGCTTTTTACAGATAGTACACAGGCTTCAAAATTCATAAAAGATGTGTTTATTTGTGAAGATTGTCATGAAGAACAAAACCTGTAAGAATCACAAACTTTTCTTGACCACAGAGCGTATTTTCCGCAATAATCCAAAAATCCTACTGGGTTTTTGACAAGGGAATCAGGGTGATAAGAACTTCCGGGTTGACTTACAAAAATATATAATCACTTGAGTAATCTATTTTCCTACAAAACTGTATAGATACACAGCTACTAAAATAGATAATTATTTAGTGTTACTAATTGAAAAACTGCTGAAATCAGTCATTGCCTTGATGAATTTATTGGCTGAATAAAATATTTTGCACACAGTGAATAAACAAATTGCTTTCAGTTGAATGAAATTCAAACTGACAAATCAAAGTAGTGTTACTTAAAGGTTCAAAAATTTAAATTCTGTCATTAATTACTCACCTTCATGTCGTTCCGAACCTGGAAGACCTTTGTTCATCTTCAGAACACAAATTAAGTTATTTCTGATTAAATCCAAGAGCTTTCTGATCTTGCATAGACAGCATTGCCATTAACACAGAGGAGAAGAAATGGCTGTTATTTTTGTTTTCTTTGTGCACAAAAAGTATTCTTGTAGCTTCATAACATTACGGTTGAACCACTGATATCACATGATGGACTATTTCAATGATGTCCTTACTACCTTTCTGGGCCTTGAATGTGGTAGTTGTGTTGCGGTCTATGAAGGGTCAGAAAGCTCTGAGATTTCATTAAAAATATCTTAATTTGTGTTCTGAAGATGAATGAAGGTCTTACAGGTTTGGAACGACATGAGGGTGAGTAATTAATGACAGAATTTTAATTTTTGAGTGAACTAACCCTTTAAGACAAATGAATCACATGGCATTTACAGCTCAGGCGATTGGCTCTTAATGTGCCCAACAAAACTTTGCAAGAGATGCGAAGAATGTGAGTTGCTCTCCAAAGGCGATTTATTGGCCTATTTAAAAGCCGACTTTCACACAGAGATGGCATACGCCAATAATAGGTTGCTAAGAATGAGAGTGTGTACAGACAAAGCTCGTAAGTTCCAGTGTGGGTGCCTGTCGGGGTGTGCGTATAACTTTATGAGGGTCCGTGTTGCGTTTCACATGGACCCGCCAGGGCCAAGTCAGGGCAGACACGTAGGAGGTCCCGTGCTGCCATTGGTGGATGCCACTGGATACAAAAGTCCGACAAAAATGGCGTGGGAAGTCAATGCTGGCCCCGCCCACCTTCCTAAAAACACCAATCAATGTCAAGTAGCACAAGTACCACTCACACCTACGCACAAATAAAAATATACGTCGGTTAACTAAATGCATTCTTTTTCATGTTTTCCAGATGTATTTGCACACGCACACACACCCCAACATCTCTCCGTGAACCATGTGAGAGAGTCCTGCCAGACACTAGAGAAGCTAACGACAGACAGACAGACATATCTGTGGTTTACCCTCAAACTCACTCAACACATGCACACACACACACTCACTCAGACCAAATGATATTCTTGGAAACTCTGCATTGTAACAGAATAAGGCCGTATTGTACTGCAGTTCTCTCAATTAATCCTTTAAAGAACACCCAAAAACACATACTTCACACAAATGCCAAACCCAAATCTCTCCTCTCAATGCGAACGCACTACAGAAAGACTGGATTTAACCTTGAAGGTGAGTTCACTTCAGTTCGCTTATAACAACATAAACACTGGAACAAGGTGGGATGGAAATTTCTATACCAAGCAACTTTGTAATGGGACAAGGAATTAGCAGCTACCACGGGCGTCTTTTCCGGATAGACCTTAGTGTTTTAGTAAATTAACTGTTATTTAGTCAAAAATCAAGGTACCTCTGATGAGCTACTCGAGAAACAGGATTGCACTGCCTGCCTCTCTTATTAAAAATAAGTATTTCTCTGAGATTTGAACTCAGCTGAACTCAGTTCTTCGACATTTTGAACTTAACTTAAATTGTATGTTACCTTAATGGTAGTATTTATAGCCGAACTCTTGAAAATGTAATTATTTGCACTTATAATTAGCTTTAAATTATGATTTGGAGCTTTGTGAACCAAACTGTCACAGGACATGACATTTTAAACTTATGTTGCATTTAATAAGTGCAGAAAATCTGGGAATATTGTTTTAGTTTTTACTGTGAAATAGGGGTCGACCGATTATCGGCACCGATATTAAGCAGTTTTATGGTTAAAGGCATCAGTCATTTTCAAAACCGATTTGCCGATGAAATAATTTAAAAGCATTTAAAGAACGTTTTTGTCAGAGCCCTTGTTATTCCTAATTTTGACATTCATTTTCATTTTAACACCAGACATCGGTTCAAAATATCAGTTATTGGTCTAACTTGATCTGTAATAAACTGTATCGGCCCTGAAATATATCGGTCGACCCCTACTCTAAAATAATACAACCTGTATTTGTCGTGAACTCTCTTAAAGTGACAGTTTCTTCTTTTCTGTTAACACAAAAGAAGATATTTTTAAAAATGCTGGGAAACAAACAGTTGCTGGTAGCAACTGACTTAAATTGAGTATTCTTCAGTGCATTTCCATACTATGGAATTCAATGGCTACAGGCAGCTGTTTGTTTCCCAGCATTTTTCAAAATATTTTCTTTTGTGTTCAGCAGAAGAAAGAAACTCATACAGGTTTGGAACAACTTGAGGGCAAGTAAATGATGACAGAATTTTCATTTTTGGGTAAACTGTCCCTTTAACAAAGACTGATTTGAGAAGTGCATTATATTTTGAGCGAGAGGGAAATGAAATTTAAGTGTTAGCAGAAAATAATGATGACTATGTAGATACATAGAATGGAAAGAAGAACCTCTTGCATTTGTTGTAAGTTACAGCTTGTAACAAATAAAAATGTATTTTGAGGTATAGGCATAAATCAATGTTGGCATAATTTGCAATGTGGGCATAATTTCTGCTGTCTTGGGCATCTGAACAAGTCCTGCTGAAACTGGCTTAGGCTGCCATACTGATGACCAGCGAAATCTAAATAGATAGTTCTGTCAATGTTTACTCACCCGCACGTCACGTTCAGTTCACTGACTTATTAAATGATCCAGTCTCAGATGTTAACACCTCACTGGGCGGGACGTTTGTAATAGCATAGCGTGGGTGGGGGGGTCACCTGCAGTTGCCCTGATTATAACTTGATTATAAAGGTCAGTTCTGGAGCTCAAATGGAGTTTCAGAAACTAGGGATGTTCATTTTAACCGTTTAACCGTTAACCGACCGATAAGAATTTTAACCGAATAATACAATCAGTTAGACGGTTTAAAGTCACTTTTTTTTTTTTTTTTTTCAGTAATTTATCAAAATATTTTAAAAGGTTTGCTGCATGGTTAAAATAAGCTACGCGTATAAAAAAATACATTTTTTAGAGAGAGAGAGAGAGAGAGAGAGAGAGAGAAACAAGTTGCCTATAAGTCGCATTTTATTATTTCATTCAGAAAAAGGCCGACGCGAATTACAAACATTATAATAAACACTGTAAAACATAGCTAGGTTATTTTAGTTCCCCTCACTCCACAACAAATCCTTTCAATTAACAGTAGGCTATTTAGAAAAGAATAAGAATTAAAAATGTAAGAAGCTATAGCCATATAAATGACAAACCAAAACAAATTAATTTAGGCTAAAACGAAACAAACAAATGTTGGGTCTCTCGTTCGACACAAAATTAAATGTTTCCGTATTCGCGATGTATTTGAATGCCAAAATATTATTTACCTTTTGCCTAGGCCTACTTCACTGGCATTCCAATAGGCCTATCCACGTAAAACAAAATGTTTTGCATAGCTTTACGGCGGTACGGTGATAACGCTTAACGGCACAGATTTAACTACATATTTAAACTGAGCAGTGTGTTTTTTTCCATATGTTTGACTGATTGTTTTTATAATGATAATGAACAGGCTGTATTGTCAAGGTAGAATGCTTATCTGTGTTCGCGCATGCGGTGCTAGAGCAATCACTTGATTTTTTTTCCTTCTAACAGTGGAAGCAACTACTCCTATTAAGTCATGAAGATAATCGGAATTGTAAAAGGTTTGCTTTTATTTGTGTACATTCACAATAAAAACAAATCTTTGCGCTTTTGTAAAATAGGCCTAAGCCAAAAAAAAAAAAAAGGATGCTGCTTTCTGCCGTCTGGTTTCCTTTCGAGCAGCACAAAAATGAACCGAAACTCTGCATAGGCTACTTGTTGCACAGTTTTCTTTCGTTTTCTTAAATTATTATTTAAGTGAAAATATATTTCT